>JAMKQA010017970.1:0-16847 GCA_024699735.1 Posidonia australis | reverse complement strand
CTATGTATTTTCGCTGATTTGGGCTTCTGAATACCGATTTTTCTTGGATTTGGGCTTTTTGCATAAAACCCCCTAGACTTCTTCAGATTTGCACTCACACTTGCATTTTGCATACTTTTCACATCTTTTTGCACGGTTTTCTTTCACTTTTCTTGTCGGCTTGGTGCACGCTTTCTAGCTATGTCCTGAGCTTAGTCTTTACCCCGTTTCCCGGGTTTTCCTTGGTTTTCCGTTGTTTTCACTTGTTTGGGTTTTCCATCGCCCGAGGGCATACAGTGACAGGCCTGAGGGTCGACATTTGACCCATCACAGATTATTTTTCCCCTTTTTTCGATTTTCACGATTTTCCTCATCGCCTGAGGACGTACAGCAAAAGGCTTGTTAAAGCCGACATTTAACCCCATCATGGGTTATTTTTTCCCCTTTGGTTTTTCACGACTTTATCATGATTTCATGTGGATTTCTTCGCAGTTTTCACGCATCGTCTTGCACATTCATTTAGTCTTGTCACATCCATACACATTAGAGCATGATTAGAGCATGATCTAGGTTTAGCAAACGTTCATCAAACCTTTAGCAAGCAATAGGACTAGAAAGACCGGGTTTCTTGGGTATACAAGGGTGCCTAACACCTTCCTCGTGCGTAATAGGAATCCTTACCCATCCTCTGGTTAGCAGACATCCAGCCTTCCCATTTGCATCCCATGCATTCATTCTTTTGTGGTTTTCCTTGTCTTTCCCTTAAAAGACTAAGTGGCAACTCCATTTTCTTTTCTTTTTTTTCCTTGCGCCTTCGCCATCATTGGCATGGCTGTGGTCTCCTCCCCACCCCTCCCTCTGGGTCAGGCACGATCACACCGGCGATCCTCTGGTGATCTTCGAATGGGTCTTTTAGGCCCAATTTCTTTAATTTTTGATTATTAATTTTAGATCCTCATTTTATTACATTTCTGTGCTTTCCTTAATGCATATGGGTCCAGAAATTTTCATTTTAGTCCCTGCATTTTTAAAATACTTTTTACTCTTTGTTTTCTCGGAGAATTTTGCACTAAAGTCCATGAATTGTTCATCTTTTAATTCTTAACATATTAATGCATGTTTTTATCACATCTGGGTCCCTGGAACATAGTTTCATCACATTTAAGTCCAGAATATTTACATTTAGGCCCCTGAAGCATTTTTAGATGATTATTCTTAGTAAAAGTTACATTCTGAACCTTGCATATTCTAAAAATCAAACTGATAATCATTAAAATTTAGTTTTCATCACATTTGACTCCTGGAAATTTACATTTTAGCCTCTGAAAGCTGCAATTTGAACCCTGAACATTCTAAAAATTACACTATACTTCATGTAAATTGAGTTTTCTTTACAGTTAGGTCCTTAAAATTTGCATTTAACCCCCAGAATTTGCAGTTAGGTCCTCAGGATTCTTCATAATTACTCTAACCAACATAAAAGCCTCATTTTTGTCATAATTAGACCCTGGAATTTTGCAGAGAAGTCCCTAGATTCACAATAAAGCATTTTTGAACATGAAATTTACATTTTCGCCAATAACTTATTTCTAAATCTATCATTTAGTGTTTTTAAATGTTTTCTATCACATTTTGGGTTGTTTTTCACTCATATTTTGCATTTGATCATAGAATCTATTTAAGCATCATGTTTTCATTGAGATTTGATCTTTGGCTTCACATTTTGGCCACGTTTGCACTAAGTGAAAATTTTGCACTTTAGACCTTGACCTTTCAAGAAATTATTCAAGTGCAATTTTTGCATCCTTGTGCCACATTGAGATTGGACCCATCATTTGCATGTTAGAATAAGGGTCATGAATCTATTTTTCATCCAGTTTCTTGCTCTTTTAGCGAATCTTGCGTTTTAATCCCTATGTTTGTCATTTATTGCGTTCACACCCTTTTGGTGATTTTTCTTCACCCTGTTTCTTGCAAGTGACATTATCAAGACATTTAGCATACATTTTGACATAACTTAGACCATGCATCACTCCCATGCAAGCACTAGCCAGGGAAAATGACCAAATTGCCCTTGTGCCTCCAATTCATGAGCATGCATCTCGATCTTTGCATTTAGTCTTGCATAGTCTATGTCTAAGCTATTCTTTAGAGTTTTTACACATTTAGGCACTTATCCATGCATTTCACATCCGTTTTCCTCAAGTTGGTATCCCCATTTGGCGAGTCGGCATCCTTTGCCTTTCCTTCGTGGATTTCTTTTTTTCGCTTTGTCCTTAGGGTCTCTTATCCATTATCCGATTTGATTGGCTTTAATCCTACATTTCAGATTTTTGATTTGATTTCTATTTCATCGCCCGAGGGCGTACATTAACAGGCATGAGGGCCGACATTGTCCCCACTACGGATTATTTTCCCCTTTTCGATTTCCATGACTTTTTACATGATTCTGATTCATCTTGTCTTTAGAGTTTCTCATCCTTTATCCGATTTGACTAGTTTTGATCCTACATCTCATGTTTTTGATTTGATTTGGGTTAAATAGCCCCAAGGCGTACAGTAAAAGGCCTGAGGTCCGACATTTGTCCCCACCACGGATTATTTTTCTCCTTTTGATTTTCACGACTTTTTCCACGATTCCGAGGACTCAGATTGACTTTACTTTTCCTCCTTTTGACATCATTATGACTTTTCAAGCCTTCTTTAACCAAAACATCGTCATTTCATGTGGTTTTCTGCAATTTTGTCATTTCTTGTGGATTTCTTTGCAATTTTTACCCATCATCATGCACATTCATTTAAGCTTGTCACATCCATACACATTAGCGTGATTAGAGCATGATCCAGGTTTAGCAAACATTTATTTAGCCTTTAGCAAGCAATAGGACTAGAAAGACTGAGTTTCTCGAGCGTACGAGGGTGCCTAACACCTTCCTCCTGCGTAGTAGAAATCCTTACCCATCATCTGGTTAGCAGACATCTAGCCTTCGCATTTGCATTCCAAGCATTCCTCTTTTTGTGGTTTTCCTCGTCTTTCCCTTAAAAGACTAGGTGGCGACTCCTTTTTCTTTTCTTTTTCCTTTCCTTGTGCCTTCGCCATCTTGGCGTGGTTGTGATGTCCTTCCCACCTCCCACGGGTCGGGCATGGTCACAAAATTGGCAACTCCGCTAGGGACCTCCCTTGGGTTGGGCATGGTCACAGAATTGGCGACTCCGCTGGGGACCTCCCTCGGGTCAGGCATGGTCACAGAACTGGCGACTCCGCTGGGGATAACTAGATTTCGACTTTCAGGTTAGTCCTTTTTGCTTGCTTCGACTTCACATGTTGTTTGTTTGCCTTGTTGGTGATTGTTTGTCTAATTAGTGACCCTTTTGCACTTTTTTGTACACATTTGCTATGTCACTACACACACATGTTATATATCATGACTTTTGATGTGATGGATGTTTTCCTTTTCACAATCATGATGCCACGACACTTGCACATGGCATGATCATGCCTTTTGCTTGTGTGCGTGCTTGCCTTACTTGTGTGTTTTCTTCCCCTTTTCGCACTTGACATGCCTAGGAGAGTAGAGACATTTTTGTTTCCCCCTTCAGTTAAAAATAAAACACACAAACTCAGAGAACAATTAATAAGGCAAAACTAGAGACCAAATCAAACTCTCCCCCCTGGTTAATAAAATGCAAGTAAAAGACACTAAAGCATATTGCATGATTGAGCATATAGGGCATGCATTCTTCTTCCTTGAGTCCACCTAAAGTATGCGAAGGGCAATTCTGGTAATCCGTTCTATAGCTTTGGCGTAGGACGTGTTGCTAGTTTGTCCCCCCTTGTACGGGGTCATGTCGGTGTTAGTAGAGGGTACAGCTCCATGCTACTGCAAGAGACGAGGCCACCAACGCACCACTCGTTCATTGCCTGCGCTTTGGCCAGGATTTAGAGCGAGGACCTTTACTTTCTAGCCTAAGTCGGAGACCTATTTACCTATGTGTGATCCCAGAGTAGATGACCTTCTAGGAAGCACTTAGTTGGTGAGAGAGAGCATGATTAGTTACATCCATGTGCATGAATGCCATTCACGCCACCATAACAAACTGCATTTTGTTGCTAGTTCTAACCCCAACCAGTTTTCTTTTTCCACAAGTAGTAGAGCGTGAGTTCCTTAGCCACTGCTCGAGCGTTCTTGCCTTGGCTCCCCTATTTACGACACACCGTTGGTGATCAACTTTCCCTGAGCTATCTGTCACTTTGACAATAGCTCGTCCTACGATTCATCCCTTTGTTTGCCACCGTAGCTCGGTACTCACCCGTTCCCAGTCAGCTATGGCCCAGCGTACTAGTGAGTCTCTTCCTGCCGTTGTTGTTCCCGAGGGCACCTCCTTTGCGGTCCCTCCTACTCTTGCTGTGTCTCCAGCCTTTCCTTCTATCTCCTTCATGCACCACGTAGGTTCTGTCCCCCATCCTGTAGGACATCCATTGACCCTGCCCAATCTGGAGCCAGGCACTGAGTCCATCTCAGTGACCCCAGCTCGTGCTCCAGATGTACCACTGATGGCCCCACTTCCTCAGTGTTCCTTCTCTTTAAGCACTCTGCCTACTGTGGCAACATCCCTTGCAAGTTCCTTGCCTCCAGGGCAACCCATTACTGTCTCACCTTTGACTTCAGGACCTCTGACTGTGCCATCCCTCACAGTCCCTGAGGGATCCCCTGCCGCACTGGTGGAATATCTGCTGGCCCTCGCCCAGAAGATCGAGGGCATGGCCTTTACCATTCAGTCCACTGTAGACCCTAATATTCCTGAGGCTCCTCGGCAACCTGCTCCGGTGTTCCAGGCATCGACGCCACCACCTCAGCCCTCACCCCAACTTCTCATTGCCCCCACTTCAGGTGTGACACCACAGGCTCAGACACACCACATCACAGCACAACATTCAACTCCAGCATCTGGTGGTCAACCCCTCGGGTTGGCAGGAGTGCAGCATCCTCAGAGTTTGCAGCCTAGCGCCATACCGCTGCCGCAGCTATTACTCCCACACTCAGCACCCACTGTCACACAATTTTCTATTCATCCTCCCTTTGCGCACCATCAGGGCACCATCACCTCCATAATCACACCCAGCACTCTTGCACGGATATGCTGGCCATCATGCTACAGCACCAGGTGGCATGATGGTGGGTTCGTAGGAGCACTTAGGTGCGACCCACACAGCATATGCGACCCTCTCCCTTGCTGCATCACCCACACCGGTAGCAACTCCAGATACCCTCCTCGCCATGGGAGGTGACCTGGAGAGAGCACTTCGACAAGTGCAGGGAGGCGATCGCCAACCCTACAGATTCTGGGACCTATGTTATTTCCCAAAGGAGACACTCCCACCACAATTCCAAATATCAAGTGCAGGGTACTCGCCACATAATGCCAAACAAGCCTCATCGTCGGATCACCAAGCAAGCAACAACACTCACAACGGTGCTAGCACCAGTAACCCTAATAGGCAGGATCCTCTTAAGCCTGTTGTCGCATACGTGGGGTCAACCGCCATGCCCGTCAATGTGGTGAACCAACCAGGCCCGAGTCAGTTAGTTTACGCACCTACACCTAGGGCACCGCACACACCACAAATCAATACCACCGCCTAGCCGGTGTATCCCACGGCACCAGTCCGACAAGGACCTCGCCTAGGGCAGAGAAGGCCTTCGCATGCTGCACGACAATATACACCACTTGTTGAGCCATTGAGTGCCATCCTCCCTAAGGTGGTGTCACTCATGAAGCTCACGGTGATTTTCCCCCCACCGAATCCTCTTCTGCGGTGGTACGACATGAGCCTCTTCTGCAATTTCCACCACTGCGCGGGCCACTCAACGGACAATTGCATGGCTCTTCGGAACTCCGTTCAGGACTTGATTGACAACAAGGTCATTGTCATTGACACTCAGGAGGCACACACTACACTTGCACCACCACTTGCACAGGCACAAGCACCACCGACTCATACCAACATTGTCAACCAGCCCATGCCTACGCATGACAACTCAGCGGGCGTTGGGGCCTCAGGAATCCATTTCCTCTCTGCTTCTAGGTCTACAACATCTGTAGTAGAACCCTCCGATCAGATCTATACTGTGGGTAGGACCTCCCCTACTCATTTTATCATCTGATCCATGCTTGTTCCGAGTCAACCGTCCACATGATACGGCTGACCGCTATGGCGAAGCGTACCGTCGCATCGCCAACCGCGCATTCTATGCCATCCATTGGCCTCCTTATCTTGTCCCATCTCTTACCTAAAATCCTATCCAATCTCTGGTCAGACATTTTACGGAGATTCTTGTCTAATCTCTTGTCCAAAATCTTATCCAATCTCCTGTCCAACCTCTTACCTAGATCCTAATCCAATCTCCAATCCAACCTCATACCAAGAATCTTGTCCAATCTTTTGTCCAGAATCCAATCCAATCGCTTGTCCAACCTCTTACTTAGATCCTATCCAATCTCTGGTCCAACCTTTTATCTAGATTATTGTCCCATCTATTGTCCAGAATCCTATCCAATCCATTGTCCAATCTCTTTCCTAGAACCCCATCCAATCTCCCATTCAGCATGCTATCTCGTGTCTTGTCTAGTTTCTATTCCAGCGCCCTATCCCGCATCTTATCTGGACTCTAGTTCAGCTTCTTATCCAATATCTTGTCTATTCAGACCCCCTCGAGCCAATCAGTTTCATTCCGGCTCTCGAGCGTGTCAGTTACTTGACTGTTCTGTAGCAACCCCCTTTAGATGATCGAAAACGTTTGTCGCAAATGGGGATACATGGAAAGAACACCACTCGAGCGACACAGCCATGGAATCTCCGAGCCCATCTAGGCGGAAGAAAAGCGAGAGCTTGAGGAATCAAGCTACGAGCAATAGCTGCACGAAGACAGATAGTCACGCACTAAGAGGTACAATCAGATTTTTATTCCATTGGACCCCACTAACTTCGTCAATGCAGGGGTACTTGATCCCAATTAGAGTCAAGCTATGGTTGAAAAGAGTCAATGTCAGATGGCGTAACCACAGCCTCAGTCGTCGGAAGTCGCTTCGACAGCATCAGTCACCTCTCTAACAGCGATCCTCGTAGTGATAGCCCTAGAAATTGTCGTGCCAACAAAGCCATAAGTACAGTCCCACCAAGTCTTGGACAACAGTTACACTGATCACACAATCTAGATAAGCTAGATGTAGAGCAATTCAGTCAATGAGCAAGTCAGTGACTTAGAACTACTACCCCAAGAGCAGTTATCGACCAAAGGAAAGGAACTTGAGTTAAGCTCAAGAGGAAAGTCAGGCAGCATCATTCCCATCAGCCAGTAGTAGTACAACTGCCTACCAACATGACTCCTTTGTACATACTATAAAAAGAGATAGATCAGAAAAATCAAAAGCACAAAAGGCCAAAGCAACAAATCAACCTGGTCAGTCAGCAAACCTCACGGTCCAAGAGCCAAAAGTCATTTATCAAAGTCAGTGTGACCACCGTTAGGAACCATCAGGCACAAAAATCGTAGTACATGCTCTCCTTCGACGTTGCCAATCCAACCTTCAAAGAAGAAGTCCTGTCAAAGCTCATCGCTTATGAAGAAGAGGATGATGACTTGGATGATGGCGAGACACTTGAATTCCAGCCTCACGACAATGCTCTAGAGGGGTCAAAATTTACATCAGGCGATCCAGTTTTGTGAGCCATACATCTCCCGGACGGTCGAGATGAATTCTGACCTAACCTCGCATGGTCCCTACATCATCAAGCAATTCTATCCCGGAGGCGCAGCAATCCTCAAAGACATGGACAGCGTCGAGCTATCTGAGCTTGGCAACACATGTTATCTGAAGAAACTACCACTAAACAGAAGGCGTGTATCCTCGCCTTGCAAAGCATCCTTTTGTGCATCGTGCATCATCCCCTATTCCATCATGCATGCATATTTCAAAATAATCAATGATTCAAGTGCATCTAATCCATAACATTCGTCTTCATGTGCACTTAGTAACTTAAGCATCCATAATTGCATCCAGCCGTGCATAAAAGCATTAGCATATCATCCCGATGATGAGAATCGGAATAGCTAGCTTGCTTGAGAAGGGCTTAGACCTCTTCAGTTGATACTACCTAGATATTCTAGCAAGCGAGGGAGCTACCACCCAAACGTGGTTAGACAAATTGTCTAAACTCCCATGGGGTCTTACACCTCCCAGAGGGAGATAAAATGTTAGGAGCGAGCATGAGTGTGAGACAAAATAGCAAAATAAGAAAATAAACATATCCACAAGAGCATAAAAGAAATAAGAAGACAGAAAGCGAAGTCAGAAGCTAGCCCTAACAGAGAGAGGCAAGTAGGCCAACTCTATCCCTACCACTTACCTTGGGGAGGAGTCGAAGCAAGCATCTTGAGGATCCAAGCAGCCTAAGGGACTAGCCACCCCTTGCGAAGATCCAAGTAGTCTAAGGGACTAGCCACCCTTTACATAAAACCCCAGCAGCCCCCTCCAAATTTGGATGCTAACTACCCCCAAGCTAGGGTTAGAGCGAGCCTACAAGCCTAAGAGGGAGAAAAGAAATAAGTCAAAAACCAAAACAGTAGGTCTAAGTCTTCAAGAGTTTGGCACGGAGCCTAACCTACTGAATAATCCACCCCAAGAGAGCCACCAACAGCCTAGAAATCCAGGTAGGGTCTTGTGAATCGAGGTCTGTTTCCCTTCTCATAGGCATGATTAGCATTCCAAATTCATTCTGAGGGATGACACAACGTAACACCTTCATGCTTGCATGCATTACCACTTGTCCACTTTGCAAGGTCCCTCTAGGTCCCAAACCAGGGGCATGTCAGCTGCTCTTCAGCCTAAGACCTAGCCAAGGTTACCGTACACCAGGAGCATGTCAGCTGCCTTTGTGGTGATAGCCTTCCCCGTCAACCAGCGGAATGTCAACTGTCCTGTTGGTTGACTCTTCTTGGGACAGTATCTTCGTTCAGAACATGTTGTCTACTCCATAGCTCAAGTGCGGAAATGAGGACAACAATAGCACTGAGCCTCTAACATCAGAACAAAATAAGAATATCCATACTCCCTTAATCAGCAAAAGAGAGCACAGTCCACAATCCAATGGCAAAGCCAAACTCCCTAGAAGTCAGCCAGTGACACCATAGTGAACCTGGAGAGACGTCAAAAATAGCCAGCAAGACCGTCTTCCTCGAGGAGGCAACAATGCCCTCGTGAAGCCCTCATCCAGCCAGGCAGCGAATGTCAGTGCAGAATTAAAGCAGTTGTTATCTAGATTAGCCATCATCAAATGAACAGCCAGAGCATTCACACAACGAATGAGTAAGGCAGTCATGATTCAGGATGCACCCACCAGTAGGGGTTTACTAGCGGACTGCTGTAGGCGAAACTAGCTATCCAGGCTTTAGCTTCCTCAGTTCCTTTCTTTCAGTAACGTCCTTATCCTCCTATTACCAGGTGCGTGTCAGCTGCCTCATGGTTTTGTTCTTGGACAACCTTCCTTCCGAACTGTCACCAACCGTCTCTTGGTTGAATAGTTTGCCCATCCAGCCTTTTGAACGACTACCCCTCAGTTGGCCAGTTCGTTCATCCCTTTCCTTGTGTCTCCTTTAATTCTGGAGGAAATTTGACTTTTGCCTGACTCCTTTAAGTGTAAAGGAGTCCTGTGTCACTGATTCTTGGCCTCTAGGAATAGCTCTTTGCTCCTTTTTCTCGTGTCTCCTTTATGTTTGGAGGAGATTCGAGTTTTGTCCGACTCCTTTATGTCCAGAGGAGTCCTATGTCGCTGATTCCTGGCCTCTAGGAACAACTCTTATTCCTCTTGAATCCCCTATAAGTCCGGAGGAGATTCGAGTTTTGTCCGACTCCTTTAAGTCTGGAGGAGTCTCGGGTCGCTGATTCCTGGCCTTCAGGAACAGCTCTTTGTCCCTTTTTCTCTTGTCTCTTTTAAGTCCGGAGGAGATTCGAGTTATGTCCGACTCCTTTAAGTCCGGAGGAGTCCCGGGTCGCTGATTCCTGGCCTCCAGGAATAGCTCTTTGTCCCTTTTTCTCTTGTCTCCTTTAAGTCCAGAGGAGATTCGAGTTTTGTCCGACTCCTTTAAGTTTGGAGGAGTCTTGTGTCGCTGATTCTTGGCCTCCAAGAGTAGCTCTTATTCCTCTTCCTGAAACCGCTTTAAGTCCGAAGGAGATTCGAGTTTTGTCTAACTCCTTTAAGTCCGGAGGAGTCCCGGGTCGCTGATCCTAGCCTCCAAGAATAGCTCTCGGCCCCTTTTCTCGTGTCTCCTTTAAGTCCAAAGGAGATTCGAGTTTTGTTCGACTCCTTTAAGTCTGAAGGAGTCCCAGGTCGCTGGTTCCTGGCCTCCAGGAATAACTCTTTGCCCCTTTTTCTCGTGTCTCCTTTAAGTTTGGAGGAGATTCGAGTTTTGTCCAACTCCTTTAGGTCCGAAGGATTCCCGGGTCGCTGATCATGGCCTCCAGGAACTGCTCTCTGCCACTTTTCCTCGTGTCTCCTTTAGGTCCGGAGGAGATTCGAGGATTGTCCAACTCCTCAATTCTAGAGGAGTCCCAGGTGGCTGATTCCTAGCCTCCAGGAGCAGTTCTTTGTCCCTTTTTTCTCTTGTCTCATTTAAGTCCGGAGGAGATTCGAGTTTTGTCCTTTTCTCGCGACTCCTTTAAGTCCAGAGGAGATCCGAGCTGCTGATTCTTTGTCCCCTAAGAACAGCTTGTCTTTCTTTCCTCGTAACTCCTTTAGGTCCAGAGGTGGTCCGAGTTGTTTTCTTGTGCCCGAGAACCAACCCCTTATCATCGGGCTGATAGCCCTAACTATCTGGTGCTGGGTCCGTCAACTCATCTCGGGCTAATAGCCTTAACTATCCAGTGCTGATTCCATCAACTCATCTTGGGCTGATAGTCCGAACTATCCGGTGTTGAGTTCGTCAACTCATCATCGGGCTGATAGCCCTAACTATCTGGTGTTGAGTCCATCAACTCATCTCGGGCTGGTAGCCCTAACTATCCGGTGCTGAGTTCGTCAACTCGTCATCAGGCTGATAGCCCTAACTATCCGGTGCTGAATCTGTCAACTCATCTCTAGGCTGATAGCCCTGATTATCTGGCAATGAGTCCGTCAACTCACCCTCAGGCTGATAACCCGAACTACCCAGTCGGTAGGTCTGTCAACTTACCATGCCCTACCTTTTAGATTATAGGTTTGATAGTCTTATCTAATGCCCCTTCTCTTGGGCTGATATCCCGAACTATCCGGTTGACAATCGTCATATTATCAGGAGCGGGCTGATAGCCCTAACTATCCGATGCTGAGTCCGTCAACTCATCTCTGGGCTGATAGCCCTGATTATCTGGCAATGAGTCTGTCAACTCACCCTCAGGCTGATAGCCTTAATTATCTGGTGTTGAGTCCATCAACTCATCTCGGCCTGATAGCCCTAACTATCCGGTGCTGAGTCCATCAACTCATCTCTAGGTTGATAGCCCTAACTATCCAACAATGAGTCAGTCAACTCACCCTTAGGCTGATAACCCGAACTATTCGGTCGGTAGGTCCGTCAACTTACCATGCCCTATCCTTCAGTATGTAGGTTTGATAGTCTTATCACATGCCCCTTCTCTCGGGTTGATACCCCCAGACTATCTGGTTGACACCCATCATCAGTCTATCCCTCGGTCGACAAGTCAGGCATCTTGCCATGCATCCTCTCGGGCAGAAAGGTCAGCCATTCGCCAGGTTTTCCCCGGTCAATAAGTCTGATAGACTTGCCCAGGCACACCTCAGAACGAGTCGGGAAATCCCTCCAACTCCTCTTCGAGAGATGAGCTACCCACTCGTTTTCAACATCACCCTCATGCATTACCTAGCATCAAGGTCATTCTTTGCATCAGCATCATGCATGGGCCACGAGTCATGACTTTTCGGTGCATCCGCCGAATAACTTGCTCATGGCCCCACAGCAAATACCACTCTCCTGCGAACTCTAATGGGGTGTCTTGTCAACCCTGGGCATCAGTCTCGGTTCCATCCATCCCTCAACCTCCCTCAGGGAGGGGCATCTGTAGACACCCCAATTTTGAGGTCATTTGGCAGCAGGCTCCTCCGGATGATGCTCTAGTTGCAACCACCAAAACCCTAGCCTACACAAGTCCATTCAGGCCCACACTAGCCCAACTGACCCAATTAAACTTGAAATCAACAAATAAAACCCTAAGACCCACTTAATCTAATTAAAATCCACCTAAAATCCAATAAAACCATAATTAAACAAATAAAACCCTAAATCCACTTCAAAATCCAATAAAACACTAATTAAGCAAATAAAAACCCTAATCCATTTAAAACCCACTTAAATCAACTTAAAAATCCAATAAAAACCCTAATTAATCAATTTCAAAACCCTAATCAAGTTAAAAGAAATTAAGTCAATTTAAAATCCATTAAATAAGACAAAAACCCTAATTCAAGCTTAATTCGAATTAAATCACTTTGAAATCCAAATAAATAAGTAAAAACCCTAATTAAAGTTAAAATCCACTTAAAATCCTAATTAACAAAAATCCAAAACCTAAGTAATCCAAAAACCCTAAATAAACACAGAAACCCTAAATAAACACAAAAATCCTAATTAATAAATCCATAAACACTAATTAATCCAAAAATCCCTAAATACACCCTAATAAACCCAAAATCCCTAAATAAACCCTAATTAAAACTCAAAACCCTAATTTCAAATCAATTAAATAAAACCCTAAAATCCAAAATTAATAATCACATTTAACTCACAAAATTCTAATTAAAAACTAAAAATTAAAATCCTAAAATCCCTAAAAATTCCAAACCCAAAATAAAATAAGAAAACCCATAATAATTAAAACCTTGATTTAAAATCAACTAATTAACTTTAATCACAAACTTAATTAAAAATCATAAAACATAAATAAAAAGTCTAAGATAAAATTCAAAACCCTAATTTGAAATTCAAAACCAAAACCCTAAAAAATTCATGAAGAAAACCAAACCTTAATTAAACATTACATCACAAAATTAAGAGATTAAATTAAACCCATGAAACCCCATTAAAATCTTAAAATTAAAACCCTTAAAAGTCCAACAAATTTCAAAAATAAAATCAAAACAAAAATCCAAATAAAAAGCCCAAATACCCTAGCCCAATAAGGCCAACACTATTTCATTTAAGAATTCAATTCAAACTTTACAAAGTCAAAAAAAATAATTCCGACGACCATGATTTATCGACGACAACTCCGGTGAGCAATCTCGAGGAATCTGAAGCAGATCTCAGCCTTCGTGATCCTTGGCCAACTTCCTTTGACCCACGCGGTGATCCCACGGCGCCCAGTGGATGAGGAGGAGGATCAACGGCCCCAAAGAGCCTCGCTAGAGTATAAAGCCTCGCCGTCGATAGAAAAAGGAGACTTTCTGGCCAAGCCTTTCCAGAGAATCCGAGTCCTTCTTCAAACCTTCGAGCTTCCCTTCCAGCAAGCCTAGAATCCCCAAGAGCATCCCATCCTTTGATTCCAATGCCAGCCGCCGTTAGACAGCGAGCCAGAGCAACCACCGGAGCCGTTGCCGTCGACCCATCGCCGGAGCCCGTGGGAACAACCACTTAGGTATGCTTCTTCCCCTCCTTTTCATTCTGGCATGTGCACTTAGAGCCCCCTAGCCATTTGCATGCATCATGGTCGAGCCAGGCCCCTCCAGCATGTCGTTTTCCCATCTCCGACGATGGGTTCACCACCGTCGGCGGAGCCTGACTGCGGGTAGGCCCCTAGGAGGCCCTCCTTGGGCCACCTCTCTCCTCCTCTTCACTCCTCCCCCTCTGGGTTCCCTCTGTTCCAGAGAAACCTGCGCCATTGCCGTTGTTTCACCGCCGACGCCACCGACGACCCGCCACTGACGAGAGTACATCCACGCCGTTCCAACCTCGTTGTGACTCCCTAAGGCCTCCGAAAGTTTCCCTGCATTGCCCTGAGCGCCTCTTTGCCGCTCCGCCACCGCTCAGACCTCCGCAACAACCCAACCACCTTTGTTGTTCCTATCGTCGGAGACAGAGGTGGGAGAAGACCTCCTTGGGCTTCGTCGAGTGTCCTCCTAGCCTCACTGTGTCCCCACGGTGCTCCCCGACCCTCCGACGTGCCGCTTCAGCCTCCAAACCGCCTCCAGCCATGCCGTTTTCTTCTCTAGCGCCGACAGAAGCCCCTTGCCAGAGCTCGAGGTGGGGGGGAGGCCTCGAGCCTCCCCTACCGCGCCCCACCACTCGAGGAGGTACGCCGTGACTACATGGTGCTTCCCCTGCCTGTCGCGCACCCCTCCGACCGCCGGTCCACCTCCAGTGATCCTCTAGTGATCTTCAAATGGGTCTTTTTATGCCCAATTTCTTTAATATTTTATTATTACTTTTAGGTCCTCATTTTATTACATTTCAGTCCTTTCCTTATTGCATATGGGTCCAGAAATTTTCATTTTAGTCCCTACAGTTTTAAAATACTTTTTATTCTTTGTTTCCTTTGAGAATTTTGCATAAAAGTCCATGAATAGACCATCTTCTAATTCTTAATATATTAATGCATGTTTTTATCACATCTGGGTCCCTAGAACATAGTTTCATCACATTTAGGTCCAAAATATTTACATTTAGGCCCTTGAAGCTTTTTAAGATGATTTTTCTCAGTAAAATTTACATTCTGAACCTTGCATATTCTAAAAATCACACTCATAATCATTAAAATTGAGTTTTCATCACATTTGACTCTTGGAAATTTACATTTTAGCCCCTGAAATCTTTAAAAATGCTTTTTCTCTAGGAAAGTTGCAATCTGAACCCTGAACATTCTAAAAATCACACTATCCTTCATGTAAATTGAGTTTTCTTTACAGTTAGGTCCTGAAAATTTGCAATTAACCCCCAGAATTTTTGAAATTGAGTTTTCATTGTGAATTTTGCATTTTAAACCTTAGGATTCTTCATAATTACTCTAACCAACATAAAAACCTCATTTTTGTCATAACCAGCCCCAGGAATTTTGCAGAGAAGTCCTTGGATTCACATTAAAGCATTTTTGAACATGAAATTTACATTTTGGCCCTTAACTTATTTCTAAATCTATCATTTAGGGTTTTTAAATGTTTTCTATCACATTTTCGGTTGTTTTTCACTCATATTTTGCATTTGATCATAGAATCTATTTAAGCATCATGTTTTCATTGAGATTTGATCTTTGGCTTCACATTTTGGTCATGTTTGCACCAATGTGTAAATTTTGCACTTTAGACCTTGACTTTTCAGGAAATTATCCAAGTGCAATTTTTGCATCCTTGTGCCACATTGACAATGGACTCATCATTTGTATGTTAGAATAAGGGTCATGAATCTGTTTTTCATCCAGTTTCTCGCTCTTTTAGCGAATTTTACTTTTTAGTCCCTATAATTGTCATTTGTCGCGTTTACATCCTTTTAGTGATTTTTCTTCGCCCTGTTTCTTGCAAGTGACATTATCAAGATATTTAGCATACATTTTGACATAACTTAGGCCATGCATCACTCCCATGCAAGTACTGGCTATAAAAAATGACCAAATTGCCCTTGTGCCTCCAATTCATGAGCATGCATCTCGATCTTTGCATTTAGTCTTGCATAGTCTATGTCTAAGCTATTCTTTAGAGTTTTTACACATTTAGGCACTTATCCATGCATTTTACATCCATTTTCCTCAAGTTGGTATCCCCATTTGGCGAGCCGACATCCTTTGCCTTTCCTTCGTGGATTTCTTTTTTTCGCTTTGTCCTTAGGGTCTCTTATCCATTATCCGATTTGATTGGCTTTAATCCTACATTTAAGATTTTTTATTTGATTTGTATTTCATCGCCCAAGGGCGTACATTAATAGGCCTGAGGGCCAACATTGTCCCCATTACGAATTTTTTTCCCCTTTTCAATTTTCATGACTTTTTACATGACTCCAATTCATCTTGTCTTTAGAGTTTCTCATCCTTTATCCGAATTGACTAGTTTTGATCCTACATCTCATGTTTTTGATTTGATTTGGGTTAAATAGCCCCAAGGTGTACAGTAAAAGGCCTGAGGGTCGACATTTGTCCCCACCACGGATTATTTTTCTCCTTTTGATTTTCACGACTTTTTCCACGATTCCGAGGACTCAGATTGACTTTACTTTTCCTCCTTTTGACATCATTATGACTTTTCAAGCCTTCTTTAACCAAAACATCGTCATTTCATGTGGTTTTCTGCAATTTTGTCATTTCTTGTGGATTTCTTTGCAATTTTTACCCATCATCATGCACATTCATTTAGTCTTGTCACATCCATACACATTAGCGTGATTAGAGCATGATCCAGGTTTAGCAAACATTCATTTACCTTTAGCAAGCAATAGGACTAGAAAGACCGAGTTTCTCAGGCATACGAGGGTGCCTAACACCTTCCTCGTGCGTAATAGGAATCCTTACCCATCATCTGGTTAGCAGACATCCTGCCTTCTCATTTGCATTCCAAGCATTCCTCTTTTTGTGGTTTTTCTCATCTTTCCCTTAAAAGACTTGGTGGCGACTCCTTTTTCATTTCTTTTTCCTTTCCTTGTGCCTTCTCCATCATGGCATGGTTGTGATCTCCTTCCAACCTCCCTCGGGTCGGCCACCTGGAATACTCTGAAGATGGCTTCCCAGTGCTCGGCTGAGGTGTAGATGAGGTCCCAAACGGATATGTTGGCTTTAACCTTCTTGAGCTGTGTGGTGAGATCATATGGGGATTTATTGGCAGTGCTGGTGGAGGG
>JAMKQA010017969.1:0-18602 GCA_024699735.1 Posidonia australis | reverse complement strand
ATGTTGGGCTGGTTTTCTTTCCCAACTCGCTCGCTTCCCAGAATCAAAATAATCAAGTGAAATCTACGTATACTTTTGGGTGCCAAATCTTGCACATGGTGAACCACCCACAGAAATATATATAACCAGAAAAGAAAGTCCACTGAAATGTAGTGAGATACCTGTTTAACATATATACGTGGTGGTTGGTACACACTACCATCGTTGTTGCTTTGGAATGCGGAGTCTACAACTGTGGATTTTGTAGGATTAGGATCCTCGTCCAGGGACTAGGGGTGTAAAGAATGCCAAGCTATGTGTAAAGAGATCAATGATTGTTTGTTGGGAATATGAGCAATAAGTTTAATTTAACAACTGTAACCTGTCATGGCGTAGTGATGATGTGGCTGGTGGGTAGCGGTTGTTGAGCGTTCCTGTTAATTTTTCTGTGTTAGTTCTTGGTTTATTTTATTTTTTTGTTAATGGTTTAAGAGTTTGTTATTTCAATAGTAAAAAAAGTCAAGTAAGAACATTGTCATGACTAAATATTACATAACGTCAGGCCTTAGAGTCCTCATAAAATGAATCAAAATTGGGAACCAAATTAGAAATACGAATCAGTAACTAACAGTAGAAATAGTTCTTAAACATATAGGACAGTATCACGCCTCAGGATTCCCCAAATTGTTCTGAGAATCCTCATCAGGTGGAATTCTTGAGGATGAAGGAAAGGAAGGGGGAATGGAAGACTGCACCATCTGTGAAGCCATGTCAGATGTATATCGTAGCATTTCATCCTTCTCAAAAACCTGAAACAAGCGTTTCTACCCAAAAATGCATCAGTGAAATAATATCATGTATAACCAAAGAATATGATCTAACTGAATTATGAAAAATCCTATTGTTCCTTTCCTTCCAAATCAACCAGAGAATGATTTGAAGTAACAAGGTCCAACCAGAAGATGATAAATCAAATTTTAGATGGGGAGAAAACAGGAACAGATCAGCAACTTGAAAAAAACCAGGATATAGATCAGAACCCAGAAAACATCGCCAGATACCCCTAGCAAAAATACAATTTAAAAACAGATGATTATTACTCTCAGTATGAGCAGAGCAAAAGATGCACAATGAAGACCCAGACCAACCTCTCTTAAGCAGATTCTCCCTTGTTAAATTTTTATTCTTAATAACTAACCAGGAGAAAAGTTCTTGGTTATATTAGATGTAGGAATACGCTTGGAACCTGGACCATTTGAGAAAATGTTTACATTTGATGATTACTGTTTAGGTTTCGTGAATAATGTTTCCTCCCATTTCTAACCAATGAAAAATTGAAAAGGAATTTTAAAATAAAGTTAAATAAACAATTTAACAAAAAATAAGTCTTGATATTTTGTTGTGTCGTAATAATTGTTCTGCACTTGTAAATTACAGTTAAATAGTAAATTATGAATATAGATTTCCTTAAATATTAACTTTAACACTCTTAGTATTTTATATTGATTATTTTCTGATTTCATGTCATTAGATTCTCTTCAATGACATAGACTATTAAAGTTTTACCTGTTTAGACATTATTAGTATAGAAAATTTGTTATAAAAGACATCCAAAGTTGCTAGTTTTAATCCAAATGCATGTATTCTCTCTCTCTCTCTCTTTTTTTAAAATGTGAATATGTTGCATCTATGTCTTCATTGTCTTAATTTCAAGGACATGAATGTGTAGATAAATGTTAACTTGTAATTAAATTTTTTGTGTTATCTTACTACAATATGATAGGACTTGAACTATTTGAAACTAGTTCCATTAATAGGTATTTGTTGATTGAACTTAAGATTAATCTCTTTTAATCTTCATTATTTTTCTTAAATTTTGACTTTTTTTTACAACATTACTTTTAAATCATTAGTTTTCAATCATTACAATTGTTATATTTTTTGTTTGCTCTATTTTTATATCTCTAACTAGAGTATGGAGCATACAACAAATAATCAAAGAAAATTGATGGTATTGAAGGTGACATGAGAAATTCAAGTATTAATGACTGTTTACGGTTTTTTTTCCTACATTTTTGTTGCATTTGTGTTTTCCAACAAATCCCAAGATGTATCACAATTTTTAATATATAGACTTCTCCCAGACCACTTTTAATGAGAGTCCATTAATTAGCATGAAAGAACCTCGTCATAGTTATCACACATGTATTTCAGAATAAAAGAGAAAATCATTATATAATAAAATTTATGTATTAATGGTAAATGAGAAAAGTCATTTGTAAGTAATCATGTATGTTCAGATACAAGGTTGAGACTAACATATGATTTTTTTAATGCATTAATGTCGAGAAAAATACTATATTAAACATATATATTATTGAATGTAATGTCGACAAGATGTATACTTAAATAAGGACGTGATTTTTATATGGGATGTGATATCGAATATGTATATAATCGAATATGGTGTTGATGAAAATATATGATTTATCGCAAGAGTAACATGAGATCAAATACACATATAATCGGATATAATGTCGATAAAAATACATTAACTAATGCATTTCAACAAACAATATAAAGTTTGATGTAAATCGAATACGATGTCGATAAACATGTCACCCAATTGTTCAAGTGTAACTTCAATTATAATAGTGATTTAATGAGGAGATTAGACATAATTTAATTGAATTAATGAAGAAAATAAATTTAACATAATACCAAAATAAGTTTGATTTAAGATGTCATATTATATTATCATGACATATAAAAAAATGTGTTTATACAAGAGCGACAAGCATATGATAATGTGTCAAACATGTGATTTTGTATTATTTAATATAGTGTCAAATAATACATTATAAAACAATGCATACGAGGGTAACATGAAATACATGAAATTTAAGCATTACGATATTGACAATATGTCATATTTGTGAGAATTAAGAAAAAAAAGATATTACCCTATAATGGGATGGTCCTGAAAGAGAAAAGAAGAAACCTTAGGTATCGATTGATATCTTCGTCATTATTTCTTCCTTGAGACGTAGATGAGTGTGAGTATATGATTCGAGAGTAACGTGGACTTCCTTGGATGACCCCCTCTTCTTCTCGCTTTACCTCTTTTCTATGTCTCTCACGAGTATGTTGGCAAAATTTCTTTATCCCTTTTTCTTCCTCCATTTTATTGACAGAGAAGGATCCTTATTTATATGAAGGTTCCCTCGTCCTTCTTCAAATTTGAATATTTTTAAATTTAATTTCAAAGTATCTAATTATTAATTATCTTAGTGATATTATTCCATATTTAAAAAATAACTCCATTTTTTGAATGTACGTAGTGGAATTTGGAGTTGTCTTCGCTACTTTGTTAGTGGCGTTCAATGATCTTTCATCACTTTAAAAAAATCTTGCCTTTTTTTGAATGCTGGCGGTGAGATGACAACGTGCCCCTTTCTTAAGATTGGTGGGCCAAGCTCGCTTAAGTGGGAGTGTGTCATGCAATATTAAGTCTAATTTTAACAATGACACTTAGAATTTGATAATTGTAAATAGAAATCTACAACTATCTACTTTATTTATAAATTGATTGTTTAAAAAAAAAACCTATTATAATAATTTATTTATAGAGTAAAAAGTTAAAGGGTAATGTAAATTATCCACTTTATTTAAATTCAAATTCTATTACATTTTTAAATTCGTGTAAATTTTTTTAAAAAAACCCTATTATAATTAGATATTTACAAAGTAAAAAGTTAAAGGATAATGTAAATTATTCACTCTATTTAAATTCAAATTCTATTACACTTTTAATATCATACAAATTTTAGAAAAAATTCAAACTACTATGCAAAATTTATAAACAAATCTCATGTTTTGGGGACTTTATGAAGACTAACATTATCTTTTAGGAACTTCTTTTATAAATATCTATGTTTAAATTGTTATATTTTTTGATACTTCATAAAAAATAGAAAGAAGACCATGTGTTGTTTTTTTAAAAATTATTCTTATTTTTATTATATTTGGTAACATATATAATGAAAATTAAGTACCACCCTCCTTTGATTTAATTCCCAGCTCTCCCAGTCTTGTTGTTGGCCCTTTAACAGCCCATTACGTTGAGATGAATCTAATTTAGATTGGTCACCCTAAAAAGCTCTGAGAGACACCCAATTAAATTCTCCACAAGAGCCAACGCATAAAGTACCCTAATTAACCAGCACAAGAAATTTTAACATGGAACAATTAACAGGTGCCGATGCTGATGACTAAAGCCGACGTGTCACACACACTCGGGCCGGGCCGGGCCGGTCCAGCTGCTCGCTCTCCTCTCCAGCCCCACGGTCGGCCGACATTGTGGGCAGAGGAGCACATGCAGAAACTTCACGATCGCAGCCCATGGGTTCACACAGAGTTGTTGCTGTTGCCCGTGTTCTCATGTGCATGTGCTTGGCAATGAATTAATACGGCAGACCGCACGGGATCGTGGTCTCGCTGATGGACACGGTCGTGGTGATGCAACTGCCAACGTTGCTATCGTATTGTTGCTGTTATCGTTGTTGGGTGTTGGATGGTGGCGACCAATTAATGATTCGGATATTGCCGGAGCATGGATGTAATGAGACAAAGGAGGGAGAGGTTGGAGTAGTTTCCATCAATTGGTTGTGACTTTGTCTTGTTTTTTTTTGGGGTGTTTCAATTATGTATCTTGCTCATACTACTTATTATAGACTCGCAGCTACTTTGTTTTGTTTTGTTTTTTTGTTTTTTTTTGGTGTCGTTTGATTTCAAGATTTTTTTTTATTTTCCTTGAAGTAACAATTAAATTTATTTCAAAGAATGAGAGAATTCATGGGTACGAGAAGATCAAACACTGAACTTGCTCCTTCAAAAGTAATTGAGCTAACACATCCATCAGTTGGTTGACAAGTTCGTAGAGGTCGACACAAACAAGAACGAGACTAGTCTTACAAAAAAGGATAGAGAAAGCAATCAAGTGGGCATTGCTTGGCTGATCGAGGCCGTTCTTATGCCTAAGTCAATGATTGTGGAGGGAGAACAGATTTTGAGTGTAAGAACAAGTTAATGCATACCTAAGTAAGTATGCAAAGGGATGTATAGCTTTCTGATGGTAGGTGAGCTTCGTAGGCCCGAAGCAGGCCCACAATAATGTATCGACTAGGCAAGATGCTGAGCACAACTCAATTTAGTGGACCTAAGGCAAGCCTACAGTGTCTTAGTTGAGCCTCATGGGCCTGATTAAGGACCCATATTAGGAGTGCCCCACTTCATAGTGCGTTTTGGAAGAATATGATGTGAAGTAAAAATCTTCTCAATAGGTTGTCTTGGGATGGAGGTGAAGAATTTTGGTGGGAAAAAAAAAGCTCTTGGGAACCAAAGTGTCGATTGGCGATAGTTCATTTCCCAAGGACGGAACAATTATCAACGTGAGATGTTGGTTGGGGTGCTTTTGTTTCCCTTATAAGTACACTAGCAGGAGGGGTCATCTCGTCCAACCTTCGCTAAGTGTTCTTGTGTTGTGATCTGTTGAGTAAGAAAGAGGCCGAGAGTGTTGATCAATCTACAATCAACTCTTTCCTTAATTTGCTCTTCTGTCGATTAGCCCACGGAGCTCCCACTACCTTGTGCCAAACTCCCTTCTCTCTTTTCGTTGCTACAAATCACTGACCACAGTCATGACTTCCCAAGGGTTTTCTGTTTAAAATATACATTTGAATATTTAATTTTGATGATAACAAAGTTATGTATCTTGTTTATGACTATGTGAGAAATGCGTAACGTACAACGTGAAGAAATTCCAAAAAAGACTCACAAGAAAGATACATATTATGAAGGAAGAAATATAAAGACATCTTGAAGAACTCAAAGACAAGTCAAAGATTGAAGGCCAAGAAAATGTATTTGAGTTTATTGTAAAAATTATTGCTGCAATTTTTATTTCTCTTTTTGTGAATCTAGGATATGTGTAAAGATCTCCTAAATAAGTCAAAATCCTAGTAAAATAGATACCTAAGAACCTATGGAGAGAACTTTAGAAAAATCTTTAAGTAGGTTCAAAGGTTGATTTCAGTAGATCGAAAATCTTTGGTATATTGAAATATTGCATAAACAAGTTCACAACTAAGAACTGTATCGGCATATTGAAAATTTTCAGTGTACAGAATCAGGGTTGAATGTTTCACAATCGAGAATATCTTCGGCACATCGAAATATTTTGGTCTACTAAAGTATCCAACTGTTGTGAATTTCGATCAACTGAATTAATTTCGACATACCGAATTATGAGCTATTTGTGAACGTTGAAAGAAAGCTTATAAACGTTAGACACACACTTCCTACCCTTGTTTTCTATATATAGTGACCCCCTTTGACACATGGTATACACACTTGAGATAGACCTTCAAGCTATATCATTTTTTCGAGCATTTCATTCCTATCTATTGACAAAATTCCCAAACAAGAGAGCACTACTTCATCCTTCCTCCTTACCAATTGTTGTGGGTGATTATAGAAAAGGAATTGTAATTTTCAGTTTCTTTTAGAGTAAGTTCTTCTTTGGTTGTGAGAAGGAAATCGCAATTTTTGCGGAACTTAACGAGAATTCATCAAGTATAATAGTAGGATCTTGGCCCGAGAACAATATCAGCTTAAGGAAACTCTTAAAGGATTCTTGAAGAGTAGATTAGGCTGAAGAGGCTAAACCACTATAAATCTCTAGTACACTTCAATTTCTCTCATTTCCTTCTTTATATGTTTTAGTTTAATATTCAAATCCTTCATTTTATTCCATTTACTTGTATATTGCTTGTGTTAATTAAATAAGTATTTTAAATTTCGCTTTTTTTAAAAATTCACTATTCACACCTCCTCACTCTCTAATGAAGCGTAAGATCCCAACACTCTCTTCTTCTTCAAATGCAAGTACAGATACATTGGCGTCTAGTTTAGTAAGGCAATCTCGATCTAATAGTGGTCAACCTAGGTCCGAGAGCTTGAAAGGGTATATGGATGAGTTGAAGCAGTAGGTCGTAGAGGTGAAATCATCGGCCAGTAGGGACATGGTGAGCGAGGCATCTAGGATGGATTAGCCAGCGTCGCCCTTTCATTCAGGGCCCAAATGCGACAAGGGGCCATTGTTCTCCCACTGGACCAATGAGAGTCAGACCATGCTGAAGATGACCACTTACCTAGAGTGCATTTGGGAGCAGTATGGCATGATGGGGTGGTTAAGTCTCTATGTTGTCGGGAGTCCTGTAGCAATCGTTGGGCCAAACTATGTGACTATTTACATAAATACGATGATGGCCAGGCTAAGTCTTCTAATCTTACCCTTCGTGCATGATCTATGTCAGGCCTACTAGGTAACGCTAACCCAGCTTACCCCGAATTCCTTCCAATCGGTTATAGGCTTCACAATGCTTTACAATCAGTTTGGCATAACAGTCAATGACAGCCTCTTCTGGAAGGTATTCCACTTGATGGAGGTGCATAGAGAGCGAGGCAGGTACTACATCTCCACGTGTTGCCCAAGAAAGCTTTTCAACAGAGTGTTGAGCAAAATCTGCGACTGGAAGGTGTAATTCTTCTTTACAAAGATGGGGGATGAAGAGAGCAAACAAGTCGCTTGGTGGGAGTTGCAAGAGGAGGACACTAACAAAGAGCCCAACTGGTTTGAGATGTCCAGCGACAAGCGAGATGTCCTAGAAATGTTGTAGTGTATGGAGGACCTCGGATCATACGACAAGTTGGTGACTGAGGAGAGGCTCACTTGCTCGAAGTTAAAAGCAGATACTCAAACCTAAAACTTTATGTGAGAGACAAGTTGTAACGACCTATGTTTTAGAAGTGGTGCTTTGGCCAGATCATTAAGGTGTAATTCAGGCATGTTAGACTCTAAGGGCCCTAGTGCCTTATGTGGGACACGTTCTCAGTAGTGTCTGACGTTCGGATTGTGGGTTTCTGGTCTTTTGGTGTGGTGTGGTATGACTGCTGTGCTACCCTCATAGGATTTTTGTGGGTTTCCCCTGGGCTGTGGAGGTTTGGTGGCGGGTCCCTGGTGGCACGAGTCACGTGGATGTGGGAAGTCGCGTAGTTGGGTCTCGTGTTGTGGATTTCTTTCTCTCTTTTTGTTTCTTTTCCTTCGATTCTTTTCTTTCCTCTTTTTCTCTATCTCCTTTTTCTCTCTCCTTCCACTCACTCCACGTGCCTCTCTTCTTCTTCTTCTTCTTCTCCTTCTCCTCCTTTTTCTTCCTTGAGACGCCAGAGAAATGAGGGGGAGGGAGATCAAAGAGAAATGAGGGGGAGGGAGATCAAAGAGAGAGAGGGGGACGAGAGGGGGGAGAGATGAGGGAGAGTTTTTAGAGAGAGAGAGATACTCGAGAGAGGGTTGAGAGATGAGTAGGAGGAGCCGCCGCTGTCCAACTTATCGCCGCCTCGTCACTGTCGGAGGGAGGAGGAGGAGAGGAGCTGCTCGTGACTGGGAGGTGCGAGGTGCGCCGCTTGTAACCATGCCGACGACAGCCTCGGGATTGGCGCGAAAGGCCAAATGCGCGAGGATCGGCAAAGTCACGGCAAATCAATAAAAATAATGATAAAAAAGTAGGAGTCGCTACATAGTCTTTTAAAAAATGGAAGACGAGGAAAACCGCTAAAAACATTCAAATCATGCAATAAAGCCAATGGAAAAGGTTTTCATAAACCATAAATGGGCAAGGATCCCTGTTACGCACGAGAAAGGTATTAGGCACCCTCGTGCGCCCGAAAATCGATCTTTCTATGGGTTTCTCGTTTACTTATATGAAATGTCAGCTTTTCAGCCTTCTCTGTAAGCCCGAGGGAGATATGCAATGCCATGCTAAGTGAGTGATGTCTTATGCTAAATAAGAGTGCATGGGATGTAGGATGTGTCCTAATGCTCAGAAGGATCACTCGTATTGCGGGTCAAGCATTGGTGCAAGGATATTGCATAAATAAGATCAAAGATCTAAGAATTTCGAGCGATTTTCATCCTTGCTTTACTATATGCAAAAGCATGATCTATCATGCATGGAAAGGGCTAAAAACAGAATTAGGTCTTCCTGATAAATCAAGGAAGAAAACCAGAGAAAACCAGAAGCAAATCAAAACGGGAAAATATGCTAAAAATCATGCAAAAAGCTACTGTGTGCTACTGAAAAATAGGTTGATGTGCTTGTTTGGTGCGCCAGACTGGTGCTCCAGTCTGGTGCGCTACCTAGGTGCTCCACTGGGGTTAGGAAAATGTGTCGAGGAAAACACTAGAAAGCCATGCAGTGCAATGTCATGTAATATAATGGGTTCCAGAATGTTATGCAATGCAAAGTCCTTGTAAACTCAAGAAATGTAATTTAAATATCTAGGAAAATCCAAGCTTGAAAAGATAACATGGATCTTGTGCTCAAGGACTGCAAGCCTCACACAAGATCACACCCTTTTCATGCTAAATAAAAGCAACAAGATTCAGCCATGCTACCTGGATCATGAGTTGATGCATAAGAATCTCTATATAGGGGTTCATGGGGGCAATCAGCCTACCAGATTTCAATGATGAGCTAAATATGCAAAGTGCAAAAGTCTTGAAAACAGTGCCATCTTGGGTTGAAATCATGCAAGCAAAGACATGTAATATCAGAGAATCAACACCAGGAAAATCAGAGTCAAAATCATCCGAGAAACCATGCAGAGTGGGGTGCAAACAGGGTGATTTACTCTCTGACCAGACTGGTGCACCAGAATGGTGCTCCGGTTAGGTGCGCCACTCTGGTGCGCCACTTTGGTGCGCCAGAATGGTGCTCCCCAGAAAACTTGAATCAGACTGCAGTCTGACTCAGAATCTGGTCCAGATTTCAGAGATCAGTGATTTTTCTTTAACCAGACCAGTTTTGCAGATGATAAAAATTGAAACATGATAAGATACAAACAAATGGGAATCTTTTATTATTTGGTTTCAAATCATAACAAGTCATGGGTTATGGGCTGAAATACTTGCATGGGATTCTAAAAGATAGGAAATGAGTGAATGAAGTTAACAGCCATATGCAAAATGATGAATACATAAAGGCTATATTTGCTACTTATTCCCTAGCATGTATGTGCATGAATCTTGGTTCTTTGCGTAAAGAAACAGAGAAGAAAGACAAATTCACATAAGTGTTGGAATGCAGATTTCACATTCAGATTTTATCATGTTGGGTATCTTATACATGGAGTAGTTATCTCATCATGAAATTCTCATGTAAACAAAAGGAAAAAATCAGATTATATATGAAGTTTATGGCATGTTTTATTCAGTGCAAGAACTGAGTTTAAAAATAAAAGAAAGGAGAGGAGCCGACCTTGTCCAAGGTGTTCCTTCTTAGAAAAACCCAAGATAATATGATCCTTGTTGCTTTGGAAAGGTTGGAGATGCTTTAGAATGCAAGGGAATGCTCAAGAAGACGAGATTGGGTTGCTGGAATCAGTAGATAGTTTGCTCTAGATCCTCCAAATGGCTGCCTATGGGGGTCTTTATATAGGATTTTACAAAGGTAACGTCCGTGCGGGTGGGGCGTGCGCCCCGTAGCTGGTAGCGTCCTGAGAGACAAGACTGCCTTCTCAAGGAGGGGTTGGCTTTGTTGAGGGTTATTCAGGCTGGAGAATCGCAGGACAACGAGACTCCTGCACAGGGTGGCATGTTGTGGTAGTGCAAACACCGTGGTCGCTTCTCGGTGAACTGCTTGTGGCCAGTGTTGTCTGCTTGGCATCGGGAAGTTCGACACATTATTTGAGCTTGTGTTTATGCGGAGTCCTAGTTTGGGAAATCAGGCTTTGGGCCTAGAGAAGGTCGTGGCTTTGGCGCCTATTGAGGCGTAGTGCTTTGGGAGCGGTGGCTCCGTTGTTTTGGGAGCGGAGGCTTCGTGATCTGGTGTTGTGCTTTGGTCCAGGAGGACCATGTTGTGCAGAGCAGAGTTTCTGTAGTTGTGCTTTTGGTGTTGTTTTGGACTTGAGATGGCGAGAGTAGCTTTCTTGGACATGCATAAAAGGTTTTAAAAGTATACGTACATGATTTTGCAAAGGAAAAAAAGAATAGTTTTAAAAGCATGGTTTTGTGATTTTGTGGCTTGTCGGGGAGTGGTAGACTGCCTAGTTTGGTATTGCGGCATTCGAGAGGGATGCCAGTGCTTGTTGTGCTGGGCGTTGGTAAATTGTCCTTTTGGTTTGTCGACATCCACGTGTGATGCTTGTGCTTGGTTGCCGTGTTGTAGGTGGGGTGCGTGCTGGGTGACCGTTGAGTGGTCACCCATGTGTACTTTGTTTTGTGTGTTTTGACAGGTACATGATAGTAGCTGTTGGTTGCTAGTGCATATAGGAAGAGTCACGCCACCACACATTAGGGATCCAGGTGAGTGTTAGTTTAGTTTATTTCTATTGTTTATTAATTTTATTTCCTATTGAGAGTACTTAGCCTTAATTGCATCATTAGTGCAATTGTTAGTTAATAATAAAGATAAAAAAAATAATTAAATGAAAAGTTATAGCTAGGTTTAATGGTAGCGACTTGGGAGTCGTTACACAAGTTTTGAGTATCCCCCATTGGTTGGCCATCCCACCAAAGAATGGATAAATGATCGCCTTGTGAAGCTACGACGCGTTCGAGGGTTCAGACAAGAAAAAGTCATTGGTGCGTCTTCACTACTACCATCTCGACTTTGGGGTCCTCTTGGAGCAAACGACTACCTTCTGCCTTTACCTCTCTCTTGACTTAGTTTCCTATTCATACTTAGCTTTGCTTCTATCCTTTGGGATTGACAGAACTATATTCTGATGTTGCAAGAAAATGCAAGGGTGGCATAGATGCCAATCGCTTTGTGTCGAAGATGAATAAGGTGGGGGCAAGAGTTGGTCGCTCTAGCCTAACCACTGTTATCCTAGTGGATAAAGCAAAGATGACTTTGCCTAGCATGCTAGCCTCAACAATGGTTCTTTGACTGGACAAGGGGACTGATCAAGGTCCCATGACTGAGAGAATAAGCATTGTGCTATTTGACACAGGTAGTTTTATGTTGACCTACATCTTGACCATGACGAGGTTGAACGTCTGGAGTGGGGAGCATTGCAGCACCTAGTTGGACTTGGCGACTCTCCTGACTAACTAGGCCTTGACGCATAAAGTGGGTGCCACCACCCTAATGAATGAGATGGTCGTTTGCTATGCCTAGGTAAGGGTGCTGAGCCCATAGGTCTTTGTTCGAATGCGCAAGTTGGGTACTAAAGACTCTTCTTTTCACAAGTGTGGTCTTCCTTGCTACGCTCCTGCAAAGATTTGCCGAGGCATAGGAGTCTAGAGATGAGGGACTAAGGGTTGAGAACGAACACCTTCAGGCAATCCTAAAGGAGGTGAAGAAAATGAAATCCATAGACAACATCAACCTTCACTATAGTGAGTAGATGAAGGCGATTAAAGCCAAGAAGGAGGCAACTGAGAAGAACGTTGTCGACCTTCAAGCATAGTTGGTGGGGTCTAAGGCTCTTCATTAGAAGGCGAGGGAGGAGGCTACCATTGAGTGAGAAAATGTCGCTAAAAGGGTGATCCAGACCTATAAGGGATCTGACCAGTATACCTTAGACATATTGGAAAGCTTCAACCTTGGGGTTGACTCGGCCTGGGAAGTGGCAAAGAATAATTGCCGTTCATGGACTTTAGCTTCCTTAAGTGTGCCAAAGTGGAAGTTCGAACTTAGCTAGTGACCTTGGAGTTCGATGAGGAGGAGCATAACGTCATTGCTAAGATGCTAATGCATGAGGCAGGCTGGGAGTTGAGTAAGGAGGTGGGTCCCAATTGAGGGTTTCTCCCTCCTTAATTTTTTATTTACTTTGTTGTAATCTGTCAGTGGCCCTCCTTTATACCCATTGTTTAACAGTAACAAAACTTTTGTTTGTGCCTTTTGTGCTTTTGTGGTTTGGTGAATGCCTTCGTTATAGGACTTAGAGAAATTTCACTCGAGAAAGTGTGTTTGGAGCTTGTCGTAGCACAGCTCACCTAGAGTTAGTTGTGGCAAGACTTTGAAAAAATTCGCCTGAGGGAGAGGGACCAAGCCTCTCGCCTAATCGGGGACGTGACATGCTTCGAGTTTGTTGTAGCATGACTTGCCTGGAGTTAATTGTGGCAAGACTTAGAACAAATTCACTCAAGGGAGTGAGATTGTGTCCTTTCGTTTGATTGAGGGCTTGACGTAATCGAAGCCTGTCGTAGTGCATCGAATTGTCTGCTCGTCAACCGAGTTCTATTCGCATTCTCCCCATCCATTTTAGTTTCTCCATGTTCTTATCTTCTCTAAGGAGATGGGCAAAGGAGACCTTTGAAGGAGTGAAGTGATCATATCAAGGAGCAATCAGCGAGGGTCGGGGTGGTTGGTCAAACCGATGGTTGATGACTCTCCTCGGGGGTGGTGTTGGCCACCTCTCTTGGCGTCTTTGCCCTTGACGGTGTAGTGGGACACTCAACGAAATCCCTTTCGATTGCTTCTCGCCTCAACGCCTTAATTGCCTTGGTTGCCTCCAGCTCATCAACGATGATATGTTTTTGGCTCGCTCGATGGCCTTCGTGAACATTAGGAGCTTGTTCATGGAATACGACCTGGTCAACTCATCACCAACCATCCCATAGCTGTGCTCCATGATCGGTGTCTTAGTGATCACCATGTTGAATTGTTGGACATAACTTTTGATGAACTCATTCGTTTGTTGGTACAAAGTCATAAGGAAATCGGAGTCCTGAGCTCTCTTACCACAGTTGACATAATGGTTGCAAAAGGCTTAGGAAATCTCTTTAGACGAGCCAATGGACGCATGAGCAAGTATTGAAAACCACACCATGGCCGCCCCAGAGGGTCGCGGGGAAGACTTGCTAGAGAATGACGTCAGTGGCTTGGTGGACACCAAGTATGTCACATAATGCCTGCACGTGGTCTACGAGGTTAGTCGCCTTGTCATATGGCTCTATGTGTAGCATCTTGAACCAACTTAGGAGTGACTCGATATGGACTAGCTCAGTGAACAAGGAGTATTCTATCCCCTCGAACACACTTGCCAAGCTCGACTTCTTCTACTATATCTTCAAGAGCTGATCTTCCATTTGGGCTAGCTGCTCCCTCCACATCTTGACTAGATGAGTTGACTACACAACTCTGTCCTTCATCCCCATGGTAGTGCGAGATGATAGTGGTGATTTCTCAGTGACTTGTTCGTAGGTCGAGCAAAGAACGAGGTTGGGATCAATCGGCCTGCTCCTGAAAGCACAGCCTTGAGGGCAACCTGGTCTCTTCTCTTCAACTCGGTGATGAGGAAGGTGACTTGCTCTTGGAAGGTGTGGAAGTTTTTTGGTGTGATATCCATCGCTTGCCTCGATGCTTGTCCTTTCTAATGGGTCTGAGTAGGCATGTAGCTCGCAATTTCCCACAAACGACATCAACCAATCTTGCCCCTTCAAAAGTAGCTGAGCTGGCACACTTGTCAACTTGTGGACTCACTCAAAGTGGTGGTCTACACGGTGTGTCTTGGTTGGCGATACACCTAAGTAGAGGTTGGCGAGGTCGACACAAACAAGAACGAGATGAGTCTGAGGAAAAAAGGGGGAGAGAAAGAATTTTGGGCTTGGGGGGGGGAGGGGGGCACTGCTTAGTCGGCCAAGACCCCTCCAATGCCTAAGTCAATGATTGTGGGGGTGAGATCAAGTTTTGGGTGTAAGGATGAGTCAATGCGCACCAAAGTAAGTGTGTGGAGGAATATTTATAGCTTACTAGTGGTAAGTAAGCATTGTGGGCCGAACTCAATTTGGTGGGCCTAAAGCAAGTACACAGTAACATGTTGACCAAGTAAGATGCTGAGTAGACTCAATTTGGTGGGCTGGGGCAAGTCCACAGTGACTTACTTGGGCCTTATGGGCCTAACTAAGGACTCGTATTAGGCACTTTCGAGGGAAAAGGGAAGTGTTAGAGGATTGTTATAGAGGATGCTGTATAATTAATTTCATAGCCATAGGATTGCTCTTATAGAGTTGAATATGAAATCTTTACATTTATATAATGAAAGAATTACCTTGAATTTACAGTAGTACAAAACCTTTACTACTTTCATTAGGATTGTAAATGAGTAAGGTATCACCTGCTATATTCCTATTTGTTGGGGACAGGAATGAGTAAGGATTTTTTATCCATTTCAGAAATTTTATCCATTTAACCATTACCCTATTATCTAGTTTGTTATAGGGTAGGGTAATGGAATAAGTTTATCCTCATACCCATCTACCCATTACTTGGTTTCTTTATTTCTTGTAAATCAAATTGACAAGATAGATATGGATTTCTAATTGTGAACAAAAGTGTTCATTGGTTTTCTATGAAGTACTTTTTAAAGTAGACAAAGCTACAAGAAGATTATATTTAAATAGAGTGTAAAATCTGACAAAAATTTTTGAAGCAATAATATTTTGTTTTTTAAATTAGAAAATGTTGATATACTTTAAGTTAGATGTTGGCATTTGACATTTTTTGTCATTGTTTTAAACTTTAAATTACATTTATTCAAGACTATCATACTTTAAATTATTTTATTATCAATACTATTTGGATATCTTTAGGAACCATGAATAGATTTTGTATTACTCTTTTTCAAAAATATTGTTGATTGTGTATGATTCTTATAGATTTTTCATTGTAGTTCATTACCCGTTTATCCTATTATCCTACTTGTTACCCATTTCGTGGGAAGGATAAGGGTATAGGTAACGTAGATCTTGACAAAAAGGATAATTACTCTATCCTTTACCTGTGTTATTAAGAAAGCTAAGGGTAAGGAGGGTAAGGATAGAGATTCTTCTATTCCATACTCTATTTGTTTACAACCTTAACTATCATATTAGCCTTCTACAATTACTAATTCTTAAAACAATATAGTCATGATTTTTTTTTTAAATAATGCAGCCACAAATTATTGAAATAATATAGTCATAAATAGTTGACGCCTTCCTTTGGACTGTTAGATCTAATCTCAATGATAAATCTTTTTGAATCGTCAGATTAAAAATAAATGGTGGATTAAGAAAACTTAAGAATATCAAATTAAGTCCAAGCCTCACAAGATCATTCTTGTATTTCTACATATGACTGTTTTACTTACTTTTTTTAAAAACTTTCATAAAGGTGTATTCCATGGATTGTCTGTTGATAGATTTTCAATAGGATGGGCATTTTCTTGATTCAATTTTTACTATTAAAAAATCCATGCTTGAAAATGATGTGATTCTCTTTCTTTTCTCCTCTTATGATGGCACAGAGAGTTGGGTTCCGTCCCTTTCTGAAGGAACATCATGGAAACTGAGCTTGACCTATTTAAGGAGAGGTCCCTGTCACTAGCTCATGACTTATGAGTGGGACGCTGATTTTTCTATATTTCTTTTCACGAGCACTCCAAGGAATGAGATCGATCTCCTATATCCAGCCTAAAATCAAGGGAGGATGCAGCAACAAAACCCTAACAAAATTGTTTCTTGTTACAACTCTACTAAATAAGATATAGTCAAGTGATACCCCAATCGCTGTAGCAATTTTTTAAGAAAAGAAGAACATAAATAAAATACAGATACTTGAACTGGAATTTCACCAACCGCACCATCTTGTTTATTGTGCATGTTCTACAAAAACAGTAAATGAGGATTGGCACACGGTCCACGGAAAACATTATTACTAGTTAGCAAGTGCTGATAATATATTAAACATTTTGTTCTTTGTTCTATCAATCAACCTATCATGTACTGTTGAGAATCTCACCCAACAGTGAGGCACCAGCTTAGAATTAAGCAAGTTGCCGACTAGAAAATCCACTCTTACAACAAACCCAATTGGAGAATTTACACTATTTAAGCTTTTATAAAATTTGAGGTTAATTTTTTTTTTAATCTAAATTCACATGCAAGTTTACCATCTTTGTTATTTAAAAGGAGGCGTGATAAAAACAAATTAGTCATGTGTCTTCTACTCTAGGCAAAGTCTTTTTTTTTTTTAAATAATATCTACTCTAGACAAAGTGGGATGCATGGCATGAGGTGTCTACACGTAGATTTGGTTTGATTTTGACATGAATCAGGAATCAAATCATACGTATCAATTCTGGTTATATTGAAATTAAACTGTGTATGTACCTAAAACTAAACCAAATCGAATCGTCCAAAAGTCATTCAGTTGGGTTTTATTTTTGATTTTCAACTTAAATATTTATAAAAACATAATTCAATAATATGATTTTTTGATAATTAATGATGCTATACAACGTTCATATGTTGTCAAATTATGGAATTAAGAAATTTCTATCTTGACTACAGTATATGATGAACTTTAAATATATTTGATGCTCAAGCTACAAGGCAACTGCACTTATCTTAATGTTTAAGCTACAAATTAATTGCATTAATTCATGTAATACTAGTTTTAGTAATTTCTTTGTAAGTAGAGAAACTTAACTCTGAACTATACCATTGTTTATCAAACTAAAATACGTCATGAAGTGGTACTGTTAAATTTACCATTGTTGATCAAACTATATATAAGTTGGTTTTTCATCTTGAAAATCTCCAAAATTTACCATTATCAAATGTCAATAAAAATTCAAATATCTAGGATTGAAAATGTTTGAAATTTGCTTAGTAAAATAAAATAAATAAATATATAAAAAATGTAGTTTCTTCTACACACCATTTTTTATTTGAATATTGGGAAAATAAAATGATCATATTGTATCATTTTATCTACTTCATGTACTAAAATATAATTTTTTAAAATTAAATATATTCTATTTTCAAACTCAATAGAGTTTACTTATATATTAGGTGGATAAGTAAAACATAAAAGTTTACAAAGTTAGAGATTTATAAAGTAAGTCAAATAGAATTCTATAAGGTGTTTGGGAATAGGAATTTAGGATGTTAGACTTTGTTTTTATAGAACCTAGAATAAAATGAAAAGTGGAGATATAATGTCATCTAATATAATAGTTGACATACATTATATATATATATATATATATATATATATATATAGAGAGAGAGAGAGAGAGAGAGTTAACATCAGATAAGTTCCATACTTACTTTTAGATGGTAAAGTCTTTAATTCTGTCTATCCATTATGAAGATCATTTATTGATTTGATTTTAACAAAACCAGAAACTACTGTCAAAAATCACCTACATTTTTCATTCAAAATTCAAAAAGTCCTCCTTATTTTATTATTAAAGTCCTCTCTCCTTCTAAAAAATCCACAATCATAACAACCCTCCCCTTTTCCCCCACCACACCTCCCCCACCCGGTGCCACCACAAACCCATCCACCCAGTCGTCAGCCGCCACACCCCCACCCTAGTAACAGTCTCACTACCCTCTTGGTGCCCCTGTTACAACGTCCAGGCCACCCCTCAGTGCCCTCGCCCCTCGGTGCCCCCATCACAACGTCCACGCCCCCCCTCAATGTCCCTGTCACAGCACTCCTGTCGTCCTCTACACAGATCCTCTCCTCGTCACAATTGGCCTCCTCCTTCCCCCTACCCCACCCGGT
>JAMKQA010017968.1:0-15934 GCA_024699735.1 Posidonia australis | reverse complement strand
GGTTTTCCTCGTCTTTCCATTAAAAGACTAGGTGGCGACTCCTTTCCTTATCCTTTTGTTTTCCCTTTGGTGTTTCCGAGTCTTGTCTCTTCCTCCGGATTCACCATTTTTGCCGTGACTGTATCGGACCTCCCAGTGTGTTTTTGCACACCGGAGTCAGGTTTTGGTGAACCGCGCCCCAGGGGTTCCACCGACATGGTCACACCTCCTTAATCCTCCTCTTCCTCTTCTTCTTCTTCTTCTCAAGCAGTCAAGTTAATGCCACTTGAAATGACCTTATAGTTTCTCAACTAACATTTGTCTCAATATCCTCCGTAATCCTCCTCCTCTTCTTCTTCTTCTTCTTCTCAAGCAGTTAGATCTTGGAGAGGAGGGAGGGGTTCTTGATGGCGGCATCAGAGAGGAAGGTGATGAGTTAGACCTTAGAGTAGGGTGAGGAGCATGAAGGGAAAAGGAGGCAAGGGGCAGTGGGGATGGGGTTGGTGAGGGAGTTGGAGTGGAGGGAGAGCTTATGGAGGCAGGTGAGGGAAGCGGGGTTGGGGTTGGATCGAGAGGCAAAGGTAAGGGAGGTAGTGTAGGTGAAAGAGTGCAAGCTTGAAGGTGGTTAGGGCTTGGAGATGGGTCGACATGGTAGCAATGAGTAAGAGGATGAAGAAGAGAAAAAACCATATAGGAGATCGCATCGTGGCGGCAACAACAGACAGAGCACTTATTTGTTGAAGTGATCAAGAAGAAGAAACAGAAGTAGTAATATATTATTACTTGGCCATTGACTTCACTAAGAGTCAGTAAATCATTTTCTCAATATTTAGTTTTGTTAACCATAGTCTACATACAACGACTTGACATGGAGGGATGATAGTTGATAGTAGATGCATACAAGTACATTTTTTGGTCTATTGTGTGTATAGAGGGAATTTTTGATAGAAAGTGTGTGTCGATGGCAATATGATGTTTAATGATGGTATTGAGATAAAAAATACTTATTTTTTCTCAACTTCAACAAAATGGAAGTAGAATGTAGCATCACTTATGCACAAGAGTGTCTCTTGGTCCACTTGGACTACATGACCCAAAAATGCAGCATGCCCCCTCACTAAATAGTTTTTTCCCCCGACTACAATAGTGAAAACGTTAATAGTCATATTGTCACCTGTACATACAAGGGTCAAGTAGTTCACTTTGATAGTGGACTCGTGCATACAAGGGTTTAGTAGTTCACTTCGATAGTGTACTCTTATCAAAATGCTTTAACTTTTTTTTTGAAGATACTCTATTCTATTAAGGAAAAAGGGAAATTGATCGACTGAACCGACATTTGTCTCACAAAGCTTATGTTTATTCATGTACATTTTCTCGTATATATTTTGTTAAAGAGAAAAAAAAATGGAGATTATGCACTTTTTCCCAATCGATTCCCACATTTGGGAAAAAATACGCAATAACCAACCCATCCCATTTTCACCCACGTTTCTCTCTCTATCTTCTTCTTTTCTCTCATTTGTTTTCTAAACTTTAAAGTTTATTTTCAGCCACATTCTCTCTCTCTCTTCCTCTCCTAATTGTTTTTAAATTTCAAATTTTAGCTTAAAAATGTAGTTGGTGGGAGCCCTCCACTAATTAAACCAATGTTCTAACTTTGGATATTGTTTTGATAATATAGTTTTTTGATGTCCACATGATTCAAAATTTCAACCTCTTGAACAATGACAAGGAGACCATATCACTTAGTCAAACTATTGTAAACTGAAATCCTTCATTTTCAATCTATAAATTGTGAAAATAGTTGTTAACAACTCAACAACGAAAGTTAGTTTGTGTAAGTTTTGAATGGTTTCAATCTTAACTTGCCAATTACTTATTTCATGACTTTAATTTGAACTATGAAGATAAAATTACTCATATTATACCTTCCAACATTAGAAGTTGCCCCTTTACTATTAGCTGCCCATGTGCAAGATGTTCATATTGTAGAAGATGCTTGCCTTGAATAATTATTTGATAAGCTTTTTATCAACTTCCAAATATGCATGGTTTTCATCTTATAGAGGATGCTTGAAAGATCTTTGTATGTAAGATGTCCACTCACAATGAACTTAGTTAACTATCCTTAGTGAGTTTTGCTTGTTTCTCTTTTATGCACATTCAATTGCTCTAGCTTCCTTCTTCTAAATGGATCCTTGTCCACAACTCAACTAGACCCTCTGGAGGGTCCACCCCAGTCCAATCTCAAAATCACTCACGTCACTCACCACATCAACTCCATCTGAAGTGGCATCGACCAAATCTAACAACTCACTCATGTCTGACCCTGACTGCATACCAAAATTTTATACCTTTTTTTAAATCTAACAAGTAAAAAATATATTCATGTTTGTTGGAATATAGTCATTAAAGACTACATCTGCTATAGAAGGTGGTCAATGAAGACCACAGACCTTACAGAAATGGGAGAAAATTTTTCCCTTAAAACACAAAGTAAATCATGAAGACAGTTACGGGCGAAGGTGATATGAGGAGATCCTTGCCTCCTTTATATAAGGAACACATTAGGATGATATTAGGATCATCTTGGAAATCTTGTATTCTCGGAGCCCAAATCACTATGAAATCTATATTTCAAACAATATCAAGGCCATCAAGTGGTATCAGAGCGAGCCTACCTTGGCCGAACCCTTTCAGAGTTGCTGCCGCTTGGGTCCGTATCGCACCTTCATGATCTTGGCTCCTACACATCCCGATCCAGCCCAGCCCAGCCCAGCCCCGACATTCTGATCTCTATCAGTAGATCCTGTGACGCACTCAGCCCCCACGCGATCAAGCCTCTCCTTTCGCCAACGTCGACATTCTTCCTTCGCAATCTAGCCTCCTTCAAAACTCCGTATCTCGATCCATCCCCTCCCCGGCGCTCCATACCCGATCGATGGGTCCCATGCAACCAACCTATCCCATGTCGCAATCTGGTCTTTGCCTCCTACTGCTCCGCCTCCTTCTTCCCGACAATTTCGGCCCTCTTTTGACGACACGAGTGGAAGAGAAAGGAGTAGGAGACAAGGGAAGGAAGAAAAGGGAAGAAGAAGATCTAGTTTGGTTTCATTGTCTTCTCCCTTTACTTTTGGCCTTATTCGTCTAATTTTCTTTTCTTGATTACAATCAAATAAAAAATAATTGGAGGTGCATGTTATTACTGCTTGGTTTCATCAGTTGGGTTTTTACTGTTCATTTATTTATTTCATATGCTTTAAGAGGGATTTATTCCACTAATAGTTAATTATTATTACTATTTCACTAGGATACATTCATCATGCTCTCATATTAGTTTTATTCTTATTATTGGTTGATCACAGTTATTATTCTCAATCTAGTTTTATTGATTAAAAAAAAAACTTGTTGCTTAATTATTATTGCATATTTATATTCTATTTTTTTATTTTAGATATTATTGATTATTCAATATTATTTATCGTTTGGTTTACTACATATGTTTTTATTCTATTTTATATTAATTATTGTTTCATGTTAGTTTTGTTCTTATTACTAGTTGATTACATCATTATTTGATTTTAAAAAAATAGAAATTAGGTGTTTAATTAAAAATCAAAATTTTTTAATCTTATTGTTAATTTATCTCTACATCATTTAAGTTAATATTTGTTTTAGTTATACATAATTCCAGACACATTTATACATAGATTTAATCAATCTAGTTAAATATTATTTAAGATAAAATACTGAAATTAAAATTTTTTTCTCTAAGTCTACTCCAATGGTGCTTCTAAGTTAATCACCACTAATTTGGCAAAGATTGAGAAATTGAAGGATAGTTGCCACTCATGGGGTAGATCTCATGGCTGTGGTTGCCATATTAAAACTATTCGACAAACTATTAAGTATAATTGCCACTTGTAGTTTTTCTAGAATAGGAGTTCCAACAATCGATAAATCTTTTGTCATGACAATCATATAGTTCACATGTTCTATAACATTTTGTCCCTCTTGAATTTTGCAAGAATTATACTTCTGAAGGAGAAGTTGAGTATTTATTTCAATAGTTTTATCATACTTTTCCTCCAAAGCATTCTACAATTTTTGTGAAGTGTTGTAAATCTCAAAAAATTTTATATGACTGTCTTCTATGAATATAAACATGAGGCTCCTTGCTCTTTTATCATCGATTTGCCATTTTTCCTGTTTCTTGACATCCATCTCAGAAGCATTATTATCAAGTTCTAGAGGAATGAATTTAATGACATATTCCAGATTATCATAAAATAAAGCATATTTTATTTTCCGATGCCACATTTCATAATTTGCCCTATTATTGTAAGTTAAATATTATGAAATGTGGCACCGGAAAATAAAATATGCTTTAATTTATGACAATCTAGAATATGTGATTAAATTCATTCCTCTAGAACTTGACAATAATGCTTTTGAGATGGAAGTCAAGAAATAGGAAAAATGGCAAATCAATGACAAAAGAGCAAGGAGCCTCATGCTTATGCTCATAGAAGACAGTCATATAAATTTTTTTGAGATTTAAGACACTTCACAAAAATTGTAGAATGCTTTGAAGGAAAAGTATGATAAAACTACTTAAATAAATACTCAACTTTTCCTTCAGAAGTATAACTCTTGTAAAATTCAAGAGGACAAAATGTTATGGAACATGTGAACAATATGATTGTCATGGCAAAAATTTATCTATTGTTGGAACTCCTATTCTAGAAAAACTACAAGTGGCATCTATACTTAATAGTTTGTCGAATAATTTTAATATGGCAACCACAACCATGAGATCTACCCCATCCCTTCAACTCTCAGAATTACCAATAGCATTGGGAACTGAGCAAGAGATCATGTCTAGCTATTGGAAGGAAGAGATAAATCTGAAAGAAGCTAATTTTGTGTAAAGCTCAAGAAAGACAAAGACCAGAACAAAAGGACTAGACTGAATAAGACACAATTTAAAAACCAATCATAGTCTAATAAGCCATAGGGGTCTTGCCATTTGTGTGGTCATTTTAGCTATTATAGAGCAAATTATCTAAACAAGGATGGAAATAAAGTGTAACACTTGTAAATTCAATTTTGTAATTATTTACATTTTTAATGAATTTATTTCTAGATGGGTGTTACTGTCTCGAGGCCTGTTTGTACAATTAGTGGCTTTTGGACTTGGGCCTCGTGGGCCAGTTGTAGTCTATGTGCTCTTGTGCTTATCCCTACGTGTTTGGCACTGTGCATGTTTGGGCACTATGCTTGTGAGCTCGTGCGTTGGTTCATGTGTGGGCCACTATGTGAGTTCGTGTGTGAGCCCGTGTTTGAGGGCCAGTTGGTGCCGCCGGAGGCTGACTCTTGTTTGGAGCTAGTGGGTGTGGTCGGTGTACTCGTGCGAGGTGTTGGTAGTCAGGACATGCAGGTGCGTACGTGTCCAGCTACTACGTGTGCATGGCTTCATAAGCCGAGCGCACGCCCTCATGCACAAGTGTGCTCCTCCCCCCACTCATCGTCTGGCTTCTCCTCCTTCTTCCTTCTCCTCCTCCCCAGGCGCACACCCCCTCCTCCACCCCACCTCTCCTTCCCACCCCCTCACCCCCTCTCCTTTCCCACCTCTCCTCTCTCCCGCACCCATCTCCCCCATTTCCCCTCCCCTGTCCGTGCGCTAGTGAGAGCCCGAAAGTGTGTGAGTGAGGCAGAGGTGGTCGCGTGGCTTGGCATCGGTGTGGTCGAAGCTTCAGAGGTCAAGAAAGCTCTAGGTAGCTCATGGATCACCAGTGGTGGCTGAGATTGGCTGGAGATCGGAGTTGGGTCGCTGGAGGCCGTTTTTAGGTACGTCGGAGGTTTAGAAACCATGAATAATGGTAGAATTGCCCAAGATCATGTAATCTAGGCTAAATTTAATGTTTGGAATTTATTGTGATTTATTGTGACAGTTACGGTGTTGAATTCGCTATGGTTTGGTTTTTGGTTTCTTTGCACACTTTAGCTTTGTGATTTTATTCCAGGAGTTATACTCAATGGATTCTAATTTTGTTTATGTGGATTTGGACTAAACTCGAGGGTCTACAACACATATTTTGGGTTGAAGTTTTGGTGGTCTTTTTGTAGGTCCGCCGCTTACTCCTACTTCAGGAGAAATTTTTTGGGTCTCTGTCTCTGGCCTGCTTGAATTCTGATAGAAAACTGGGGGCATGGGCCAATGTGTAGATCACATGAGTAGGTCCGTCAGGGCATTTTGGGGGTGTTTTTCGAGGCTTTTTGGGTATATAGGCCCATGTTTTATGAAGGTTTGACGGTTTTGTAATGTGTATTGTCATAGTGGTGGCTTGCCCTAGTGTTTAGGAGCCTGTTTTATGAATTTGTGGAGATTTTGGATTAGTTTTCTAAATATATAAAATGGTTTTGGAAATGGTTTTCAAAGAGATATGTTGGCCCATTTTGGAAATGATTTTTCCTAGTTTTCTATTTACAGATCAAGAGACCGTGGAACCATGTCGTCAAAACCAGAGAATGTGACAACATTCTTGGGTGGTTAGGCGTGTCTCCCTTATTGAGGTCGGGGGCCAAAATACCTGAGGCAGAGATTTATCGAGTCCTAGAGGTATGAGACTCCTTGACTATTATTTCAAGACTAGGGTTGTGGTTCACGGCTAGAGGTGTTTTGTGGCATGATGTGGAGGTATGATACTCCTACTGTCGTTGTAAGCACTAAGGCTCGGGTGTTGTCGAATGTAGAGGTATGACACTCCCTCATGAGCATCGCGTGGAGGATGATGTGTAACACCCGTAAAATTCATTTTGTAATTATTTACATTTTTATTAATTTTATTCTTGGGCGGGTGTTACTGTTCCGAGGCCTATTGTGTGGTCTTGTGCTTTTGGGCTTAAGTCTCGTAAGCCGGCTTCTAATTGCGTGTCCCTGTGCGTGGTTGGCACTGTGCATTGTGACACTGTGCATGTAGGGCCCAGGTGTGGGGCCTACGTTCGTGGGCCGGTGGTTGAGGCTGGTAATTGGCCTCGTGGTTGTGGTGGGTGGTTGGGTGTGTACGATGGCTGGCGAGGCTGGCAGTTGAGGGAGTGTTGGTGTGCACGTGGCTGACTAGTTGCATGCACAAGGCCACCTACTCCTTCTGCATGGCTTTTTAAGCCTGGAACCTCTACCATGCATGATCCAAGCCTCCTTCTCTTCCCTGCGCACTCTCTCCATCCTGAGCACACCTTCTTTCTCTTCTTCTCCCACTCATTCTCTTTCCCTCCACTCACCTCCTGCCTCCCCCGTCTCTCTCTTTTTCTCTCTTTCTTTTTCTCTCAGTCTCCCTCCCCTATTTCTCTCCTCCCCGCGACCTCCTCTCTGTTTGGTGTGCTCGAGGGCTGGCGACGGTGTGCGGCGGGCTGTGGTGGTGTGCGGAGCTTGCGTGGATTGCTCCTGTGGCCGTGGTTGCGTCGTGGTCGCCGGTGTCGGCTGGAGAATCGTCGGAGCGCATTCTCAGGTACCCACTTCCACCTCATGTAATAGAGAACATGAAAATGGTAGAAATTGATAATGTTGCATGAAATCTAGGTAAATTTACATTCTTACAATTTATTGTGATTTTTATGAGAATTTATGGTGGATTTATGGGCATTTAAGTCGATGGTTAAGTTTTGGGTCGTTTTGACCCTTCTGCCTTTGTGATTTTATATCTTGATGCATGGTAAATGGATTTTGATTTTGTTTGTGTGGATTTGGAGTAGACTTGAGGGTCTACATCTTACGTTTTATGCAAGATTTTTGGTGTTTGTTTAGCAGGTCCGATCGAAGGTCCTAGTTGGAGCGATTTCGAACTATAGGGTTTTGTGTCGTTGGGACCAAGGAATGTGACGACATTCTTGGGTGGTCGAACGCGACTCCCTGGTTGAGGTCGAGGGCCGAGATACCTGAGGCTGAGGGGCATCGGGTCCTGGAGGTACGAGACTCCTTGACTGTTGTCTCAAGGCTAGGGTTATGGTCCACAGGTTGAGGTGTCTTGTGGCATGACGGGAAGGTATGATACTCCTGCTGTTGCTGTGAGCACTAAGGCTCGGGTGTCGTCGGGTGTGGAGGTATGACACTCCCTCCTGAGCATCGTGTGTGGAGGACGCAGTGTGGAGGCATACCCTGTGGTGGCCAGTGCGGGTGGGACACGTGCCCCGTAGCTGGTAATGTCTTGAGAGACAAGACAGTTTTCCCAGAGAGGGGTTGGCTTTGTGAGGGTTCTCCAAGTGGAGAATCGCGGGACGATGATCGCTCCTGCACAAGGTGACTTCACTATGGCAATGCAAAATGCAGGGGTCGCTCCTCGAGGGACTACTTATGGCCAGAGTTAGGTTGCCTGGTACCGGGCTCCCCGACTCACTGTGTGTGGTTTTGGCCATTGAGGGCCTTTTCTTGTGGTTTTAGGCTAGGAGAGCCTCAGTTGTGGATTTGGCCGGTGTGGACATGGTTTATGAGATTTTGAGAAAATGGTTTGCGAAATGAATTTAAAAGGAAAATTGATTATAGTTTTGTTTTTTGTAGTTTTCCTTGGGGTGTGTACTGGGTGACTTCTGTTACTTATACGTTTTTCCTCGTGTTTTTGGTTGCAGGTGCAGGCATGCAGAGAGTTAGCGTAGTGCATATAGTCTAGAGTCTCCTAACCGCACACACAGGTTCCTCATAGTTAAATACTTACTGTTTGGCTTTAATTTTCTCGTAATTTAATTTATTTAAAATTATTATGGAAAATGTGGGGCGTGACATGCTATAAGAAGACGTACCTTGTGGTGAGCAGTGCAAGTGGAACACATGCCCCTTAGTTAGTAGCATCCTGAAAGACAGGACTGCCTTCCCAAGCAGAGGTTGGCTTTGTAAGGGTTCTCCAAGTGAAAGAATCGTGGGACAGTGATCACTCCTACATAGGGTGGCTTCACCATGGCAGTGTAGTACACCTTGGTGGCTACTTGTGGTCAAAGTTGAATTGCCCGGCGTCAGGTTTCTTGACTCACAATATGTGGTTTTGGTCATTGAGGGCCTTATTTGTGGTTTTAGGTTGATAGAGTCTTTGCTTGTTGATTTGGTTGGTGTAGGCCATGTATCCTATGGTTTGGGCCAAGTAGGGCCTCGTTCTGTGGTTTTCAGCCTGCTAGACCAGGTTTGTTGGTTTTTAGTAGATTTGGTGAAAATGATTTCGAAATGTTTTAAAGAAAAATAATTATAGTTTTGTTTTCCACCATTTTTGTGGGGTGCTTACTGAGTGATTTTTGTCACTCACGTTGTTTCCTCGTGATTTTTAGGTTGCAGGTGTAGGCAAGCATGTTTTGGCATATAATGCATATAGTCTGAAGTTTTGTAGCTCCACACACAGGTTCCTAGTTGTTTAAATATTGTCTGTTAGCTTTTAATTTCCTGTAATTTAATTTATTTTAAATTATTGTGAAACTAGGGACATTACATAAAGGCAAGGCACCAAAACTGAAAGGCATCAAGAGAGTCTTCATTAGCGTAGTGAAATGCAATAACGTCATTGTACGAAGCTCAAATGATTGGTAGATTGATTCTGATGTTACTCGTCACATTGCGAAAACAAGGAATTCAAATTTGATGAGCAACACATCTACATGGGAAACAACACATCTAGATGTAGAAAACATTGGCTCTTACCGCTTGGATCAAGGAGATAGCATCATGATCTTGAAGGATGCCTTCTATGCACCAAGGATAAGGCACAATATCATTTTTGTACCTGCACTTATAAAAAATGGCTTGGAAGTTCGCTTTTATAATAAGCATGTATCTATTGCAGAAGACAAGAAAGTACTTGCCATAGGAGTGTTTGTCCTAGAATAAGATTTGTTTTATATTTCTATAATAAATATTGAAATAAATAATACTGATAGCATTTATGATTATTCTCTGTGCTTATTGTCTGATTGTGATCTATGGCAAGCTAAGTTAGTTCATCTTGGAAAATTGAAAATGAAACAAATGGTAAAAATGAACCTTCTCTCAAATATTAATAAGGTGGAATTAACCCCATGTCAATATTATTTAGTTGGAAAAATAACTAAGAAACCATTTGGTATTGGACATAAGGAAAATAAATTATTAGCCTTGATACATTCAGATGTATGTGGTCCACTTAGTGTGAAAACATACAACAATAAGGAATATTTTGTAACATTCATAGATGATTATTCTAGATATGCATATGTTGACTTAATCTCACATAAAACAAATGTGCTTAGTTGCTTTAGGAAATATAAAGCAAAAGTGGAAAAGCAACTTGAAAGAAGTATTAAATATTAAGATCTGACAAAGATGATGAATACAATTCAAAAGAATTTGAATCATATTGTCAAAAGCATGGAATAAATAAACATATTACAATGTCATATACGTCACAACAAAATGGTGTGATGAAACGGAAAAATAGAACACTAATGAATTTTGTTAGATGCATGCTATCACATTCATGTCTCTCAAAGAAATTTTGGGGAGAGACATTACTCACTACAAATTATACTTTGAATAGAATACCCACTAAATCTATCAGAGGAACCCCTTATGAGTTGTGGAATGGAAGAAAACCTAATATCAATCATCTAAGGAAATGGGGTTCAATAGCTCATGTACTCATTCCATGTCAACTCAAGGACAAATTAGATTCTAAAACATTAAAATGCAAATTTATATGATATTATGCCATTAGGATATCGATTTTTTTCATAAGGAAAAATGAATTATTGAATATAGAGATGCTATATTTCTAGAAAATCTGAAGGAAGAAAGCATACTCAAGATAAAGATGAACCATTATCTGTAATTGGATATAATTACTTTAATGGTATTTAAGGAAATGATCTAGAAAATAAGAATCAACCACAAATAGAAAATACAAATGAATCCATGAAAATAGTGGGGAATGACCAGATGATCAGTATGACCAACTAAATATGGAAAATATAGATGAGCCTATAAATGGCCCACCTGATGCCTCTAAAAATAAAAGAATAAAAACTCAGCCTTCATGGATGAATGATTACCATTTATATTTCTGTGAGCTATCATGTTTCTTGACAAATATAGATCAGGAAAATCACATGAAACCTAATATATTGTCACATTCCACATTTCCTGTAACAATTTAAAGCAAATTAAATTACAGGAAATAAAAGCTAAAAAGAAAATATCAAACTACCAGGAACCTGTGTGTGCGGCTACGAGACTTCGATCAATATGCACTATGCTAAACCTTCTGCGTGCCAGCACTTGCAACCCAAAAACACGAGGAAAACGCATGAGTGACAAAAGTCACCTAGCACGCATCCCACGAAAAACGGTGGGAAAATGAAACCACAATTAATTTCCTTTTAAATTTATTTCGCAAACCATTTTCTCTAAAACCACACAAATCAGACCCACGCCGGTCAAAACCACAACCGGGGTTCTACTAACCCAAAACCACAAACAAAGGCCCTCAATGGTTCAAACCCACACACAGTGAGTCGGGAAGCCTGGTGCCAAGCAACCAAACTCTGGCCACAAGTAATCCACAGAAAAGCCACCAACGACGTCTGCACTGCCATGGCATGCCACCCTGTGTAAGAGCCACATCGTCCTGCGATTCTCTCACTTAGAGAACCCTTACAAAGCCAACCCCTCTCTGGGAGACTGTCCTGTCTCTTAAGATGCGACCAGCTACGAGGCACGTGTCCCACCCGCACTAGCCAGCACAAGGTATGCCTCCTCACAGCATCCTCCACACACGATGCTCAGGAGGGAGTGTCATGCCTCCACACCTGACGACACCCGAGCCTCAGTACTCACAGCGACAGTAGGAGTATTATACCTCCTTGTCAAGCCACAAGACACCTCAACCCATGGACCACAGCCCTTGCCTCGAGACAACAATCAAGGAGTCTCATATCTCCAAGACTCGATGTCCATTAGCCTTAGGTATCTGGACCCCCGACCTCAACCAGGGAGTCACGCCCGACCACCTGAAAATGCCTTCACATTCCCTGATCCCAACAATACAGTCCCACACTGTCTTGACCCACACATAGAAAACTAGGAAAACCATTTTCCAAAAAGGGCCAACCATTTCTTTGAAAATCGTTTTCGAAACTATTTTCATATCCTTGAAAACTCTTCCAAAATCTTGGCAAAATAGTACATCAGGTGTCCCAAGGAACCACAACTAACGGCCCACAATCCCATTCCAAAGGGACAATACAAACCAATCCAGAAAATCCTTGGAAATTACATTTTATAAATATATTTGGGCGCTGATTTGGCATGCGGAAAATGGGATTCGGTATGCCGAAAATCCCTGGTTCAGTAGACCGATCTAGATCGGTCGACCGAATCAGGTCAACAGTCAACACTCAAGCCAAAATCGGTATACCAAAAATAATTCGGTCGACCATCCTAAATCAGACAATCGAATTTCAAGTAAAGGAACAAACTGACAAAAAAATGGCATACCGAAATGGTTCAATATGCCGATTTCTGCAAAAATCCAAAAAACGAACCAAACCTTACGATTCAAAATTACCCAACTACGATCGACGATCGGACTCCCAAAATTAATAACAAAAATTTCCCATAAAACATAAGATGTAGACCCTTGAGTCTACTCAAAATCCCAACAAACAAAACCAAAAACCATTCACCATGCATCAAGATATAAATTCGCAAAGGCATAGGGTAAAAACGACCCAAAACTCAACTATTGCCATAAATATCCATAAAACTACAATAAATGCTCATAAATTCACAATAAATTCTAGGAATGTAGATTTACCTAGTTTTCATACAATCCTATCAATTTCTACCAATTTCATGTTCTTTATTTATGAGTTAGAGGTGCGTACCTTAGAAACATGCTCCGACGATCCTTCGGTTGACTCCGGTGACCACAACATCCATTGGAGCTTCCACGATTTCTGGAGCACCCGCCACGCCAACGTCGATCCTCACGGTGCCTCCGCCTCTCTCACTTCTCACTCCGCTCGCCAGTGCACGAAACAGGGGAGGAAGGACAAGGGTGACGAGTGGGGAAAGGAAGGGGTGGGGAAGGGAAAAGAGTGAGGAAGGAGGGAAGGGGAGATGGGGAAGGAGAGGTGTGCACTCAAGGAGGAGAAGAAGAAGGAAGAAGGAGATGGGTGACGAGCGACGAAGGAGTGCGGCACGAGTGACTTATAAAGCCCGCACACGTAGTAATTGAGAACATACTCATCTACGCACCTCAGCCACCATCACCCCGCACGAGCTCAACGGCCACCGCCCAACCACCAACGACAACAACCGGCCCACAACATGGGCCCACATGGACCCACACCCAGGCCCACATGCACAGTGCCAAACCACGCATAGGGACACCAGCATAAGCCGGCCCACGAGGCCCAAGTCCAAAAGCACAAATCTGCACAACCAGCCTCAGAACAGTAACACCAGTCTAAAAATAAATTCATTAAAATGTAAATAATTACAAAATGAATTTTACAAGTATTACATCCTAAACCCCATAAAAGAAGATTTTGCCCTCAAAATCACTAGGCAAAAAGATACGGATACTAAGCTAGAATGCCTTCCTTACGTTCCCACGTGGCCTCCTTAGCTCCATGATGTCGCCATCGCACCAAAATCAGCCGAATCACCTTGTTCCGCAACACCTGCTCCTTGCGGTCAATAATCTGGACGGCATCCTCCACAAAGGACAGATCTTCCTGTAGTCCTTCTGGCTGAACTGGGATCACATGAGATGCGTTAACTAAACACTTCCTCGACATGGAGACATGGAACGCGTCGTGCACGGACGACATCGCTGGTAGTAGATCCAACCAATAGGCAATCTCACCAACCGTCTGGGTAATCTGGTACGGGTCAATATAGCAAGGACTCAACTTGCCACGCTTCCCGAACCGCATGACACCCTTGGTTGGCGACACCTTCAAGAACACATAGTCTCCCACTAGAAATTCCAGCGGTCTCTGCCTCTTGTCGACGTAGCTCTTATACCGACTCTATGCAACTAACAGCCTACTTTGGATCAAATCCACCTTGTCCGCATACAACTGCACAAGTTCAGGACCAATCAACTGACGCTCGCCCACCTCGCTCTAGCAAATCGGCGATCTGCATGGCCTACCGTACAAAGCTTCGTACGATGCCATCCCGATGCTCGAGTGATAACTATTGTTGTAGGAGAACTCAATCAACGGCAGATGGTCCTCCCAACTCCCTTGAAAGTGTAAGGCGCATGCTTTGAGTGTATCCTCTAGTGTCTGGATAGTCCTTGCTATCTGACCATCCGACTGAGGATGAAATGCTGTGCTATAGTTGAGCACGGTGCCAAAGGCCTCCTGCAGAGTTCTCCAGAACCTTAAGGTGAACCTCGTGTCTCTGTCTGATACGATGGACATTGGAATACCATGCAGCCTCACCACCTCAGACACATACAACTCCGCCAAGTGGTGCATCAGAAGCTTCACCCGAATGGCCAGGAAGTGAGCAAACTTGATTAGCCGATCCACGATCACCCACACGATGTTGTTCTTCCTCTGAGTCCGCGGCAAACTAGTCACAAAGTCCATCGAGATGTGCTCCCACATCCACACAGGAATATCCAACGATTGCAAGGTCCTTTCAAGTCTCTGGTGTTCTACCTTGACCAGCTAATAGGTTGTACACCTTGCCACATGGTCAACAACATCTCTCATCATGGTAGGCCACCAAAAGTTCCACTTCAGGTCTCGATATATCTTCGTACTCCCAGAGTGAATGGTGTACCTAGGCTGATGCACTTCAGCCAGCAGCCGTTGCATGGCCTCCTCATGCTGGGGCACATACAGACGCATATCATACCTCATCTCTCAATATGCCCCAATAGAGAAATGAGGGTCTCCACTAGCCTCCAGCTTCTCAAACGAATCCAACTACTGATAGGCGACAATAAACTCTAACAGCTTAGGACGAACAAACAGGTTGGCCACCTAGGGACCAACCATCCCCTGAGCTTGTCGTATTAGCCCACAGCTCACTAGATCCTCCAGCATGGTCCACTCCTTGACCATCAGGCTCACTATCACGTGCATACGTCGACTCAAGGCATCGGCGATCACGTTGGCCTTATCGGGGTGGTAGGACAGGCTGAAATCATAGTCCTTTAGATACTCCACATAATGGCGCTACCTCAGGTTGAGATCCCTCTGCGTGAAGATATACTTCAACCTCTGATGATCAGTGAAGACCTCAAACTGCTCTCCATAAAGATAGTGTCGCCAGAGCTTGAGAGCGAACATTACGGGAGCCATGTCTAAATCATGGATTGAGTAGTTCTTCTCATGATCCTTCAGCTAGCGTGAAGCATATGCGACGACATTGCCTTGCTGTATCAGAACACACCCCAACTCAACGCCACTGGCATCACTATATATTGTGAAGTCACCACTTCCAGAAGGCAGAGTCAACACAGGAGTAGAAACTAGATGAGACTTCAGCTCTTGGAAACTCACCTCACAATTTTGGTCCCAACAAAACGAAACTCCCTTCCTGGTCAACTCTGTCAGAGGCGCGGTTATGGAGGAGAAATCCCTAATAAACCTCCTATAATAGCTCGCCAGACCCAAGAAACTCATGATCTCCATCACAGTCCTGGGTAGGGCTGTAAATGGGTTGGGTTGGGTTGGGTTAGAGGTCTACCCTAACCCTAACCTGTCCTTTCTTAACAGGTAACGGGTCGAGTTAATACCTGTCTTACAAAATTCTAGCCGCTACCATACCCACTATCCATTAGAATAACGGATGATGGGTAGGGTTAACGGGTGAAACGGGTGACTTTTTTATATTGTTAAAATCTAAATTTATATCATTTTATGAGTGATAGATAGGGTTAACGGGTGATGGGTATTGGGTAGGGTTAATGGGTGA
>JAMKQA010017967.1:0-15079 GCA_024699735.1 Posidonia australis | reverse complement strand
ATGATAAAGGATGATAACATGCAAGCTTATGCTAGATATAAAAAAGAAGATAACATGGAGATTATTTAGCATGAGGCTAGCAAACATGTTTAATACAAAATTTCATGAATCATAGAGCAAAACATCATATATCATGAATTTTAAGCATGTTCTATCACATTTTAAGAATGTCATTCAAAAGAGAAAAGAGGGGGTAGGAAGCCTACCTCTTATGATGTTTCCTTCTTGAAATATCAGAAATAAGATGATTCTTTGTTGCTTTGGAAGGACCAAGGATGCTTTAGGATGCAAGGAAGAGCTCCAGAACACAAATATAGGTTGTTGGGTGGAAGGAGGAACTCAACTTGCTCAGTGCAGATCTGTTTCTCAGATTTCAGCACTAGAATTCTCTCCCAAAAAGGTGTCTTCGAATGGCTGCTATAGAGGTCCTTTTATAGGGATCCAAGGATAGGTAACTCATAAGAAACAAAGGGACTTGCAAACGAAAAGCCTCGAATATTCGTTGGCACATTCGTTTGCAAGGGTAACAGCCCAGAAGATGGAAAGTCAGCAGCCGCGGCTGGGCGCCTGATTGGTGAGTTAGTTATGTGCACCTGCTTGGTGCGCCTGCTTGGTGCGCCTGTGAGGTGCGCTAGCCCAACTCACAGAATTCACTGATTGGGGCTCTGGCTTGCTAATAGGTTTAGGGTTCGGTTTAAGGGTTGATCACATCCAAAGCAACATAATGATACTCATTTCCGGGTCACCTCAAAATCGGGGTGTCTACACCTATATACTAATGTACGTACTAAATAACCAATAATGTCTGAATGTCTTATATTACATATAGAACAACTCAACAACACACACACACACACACACACACACACACACACACACACACACACACACGAGTCGTATCGCTTGAACCCAAGTGATCGACATCAGCTACAAGCAGTTGTTAAAGCATATTACATTGTTACAGATAAGCCACCCTAAGAAGGAACTAATCCACCCATCTCAGGTCTCTCCTCTCTAAAGAACCCTTATAATTGTCCACTTTAGGACGTTACCAAAAGTAAGACACATATATATTATGCTTTAGCCAACTCCCACAGGATATGCACGATTAGTATCTTTGATACTCAGGCTACTTAGGGAAATCTAAATTCTTGACCTTACCAATACACAAGTCACTACACCTAGGCCACCCAACCTAACCTTGTTAGTATTCAACTCAAAACTTCAATCTAGGCCTCACATATGACCCTCTAAAGGTGTCAATCATCTTTAGTCCGTTAGTACGATCCTCTAACACTCTTGTCTTCCAAACATCAACTTCAATCCTATTGGTCTGCAGATCTCAACCTCCTCGTCCTCTTGGTCTTTACAAACAAAAATCAATGGTAAAACCTTTCAAAAACATTCTCAATATTTTCCCCAAATCATTTTGAAAATATATTAAACTTATACTGTAACACCAGATTAATTACATACTATAAATAAACCACAGTCTCACTATTTGGGCCAAACTACGCAACTAAACCATACCCAAGATCTATGTTTATGACCCGCATCTCCAATCCACAGCTATCACTCGTGCCATAGGAGTAAAAATAGGGCATTCAAAAATACTACAACATGCATCAATTTACAAATTCCAACACATAATCCTAAAAATAGTGTACAATATGCCAAAATATAGATTATGAAATCATCTAATATTTGCGAAATCACAAGAATCCGATATCTAAATCTCAACATATCAAATTTCAAAGCCAACAAACATGCTTAATGAACAATGTTCACCATGAGATCAAGAAACCCGTATAACCACTATTAATGCTTGTTAAATTATCTAAAAATGTTGTAAGTTATCCTTACAGCAATATTTATCAAGCAACAACATTTTCACAACTTTCATTGTATTATAGAAGTTCAGTAAAAGATGTACTTCAACACAAGCAACCAACCCAACAAAATTCGGTAAACCCAATTGCATCATTGGCAATGCTCTTCGTCGAAGCTCCGGATTCTGCAACTCTTGCCTCTATCTGTGCATGGCCAAACAACCTAAAGCATTTACAACAATCGAAACATAGAGAATCACATATTTAGCACACATGCAAAGGATAAAGAGGTGAATCTAACAATAAATCAAGTTCAACTCACCTCTACAAACACACACACAGTGGGAAGAAAAATGTCTGACACAAACACTCTATCCAAAGCTTCCTCAAGCTCCAAACTGTAGAATGCCACTAGTAACTGAGCAAGACCTTCCTTTTCTTCACCTTAGCTCGTGAATCTCTTTCTCTTATTCAAACTCAGGGACACATGAACTCTCACCTCTTTTTCCAACTCTGAAATTCTCTCCACTCTCTCTTCTCAATCTTAGAATTTCTCTCAAATTTTTTGCTATCATGACTGAGAAGAACGATGGTGCAACCTTCTCCTTATATAGTCACGTGATTAAAAATAATCATGCATGGGATAGGTGTCAATACAACACAGAGACACCACACACACACACATCTTGCACGCATAGCACAACTCACACATCTACGACTTATTCACTTGCCAACTCAAACTCAACACAAGCACAAGCGATTCTCAGAATAAGGCAAGTGCATGTACAATCTCATGCATCTAATCCAAAATATTAGAAATAATCCATGAGCATGTACTCCACTTATGCATAGGACCAATTAATATAATAAAATACCTTCAAGATACCTCTTTAAAAATCATTAAAACCCAAATGAGCTAAAATCATCAACTACAAATCATAATAAAGATATTTACTCAAATCATTCTCTAATAACTTGCATCCACCGACACAAAATCAAGTAGAAAACTAAACCCCAAACGTCAGATCATCACCCATTGAACCTTGGAAACCTAAAACACACAGATAAACCGCACCAGGAAAATGTGTTGGTAAAACGCACTACCATATACGTCAGTCAACTATGGCAAAAATACATGCCATTCAGATGCATTGTCTGAAACGAAACAAAAATCACAGATATTACAACAATTCTTTTTTATTATAATAGTATTCATTTAAGTATTAGTTAGCGACCTTGACTCGACGAGTCATTTTTTCCGTGACGCACTATTAGCACCAATCCTACATTTTATATCTGTAAACTGAAGAGAAAGGGGGCACAATAGAAAAAGAAAGGGTTGTATCTGGAGAGAAGTAAGGAGGTTAACCTGTTTCAAATATACAATATAGAATCTCAAGATGTAATGTAATTGGACCCTCGTGTCGAACCGAATGAATCGATTTTTCCGTAGAGGTAAATATTTGTCTACTAGGTAACAGGATAGTAAGTTACAAATTTTGTCCAGACATGTATTTCTATTATTATTAAATTAATCATAATTGAATTAATGGTAGGGTTAGTAACTTATTACTTTTTTCTCGAAAGAAGGAGAAGAAGAAGTAGTAGTAGTAGTAGGAATATCATCCCATTGTAACATGTATTACGAACTGTCTAGAATTACAAATAAGTCAAGAAAGTTCTAACAAATGAGTTGTCTCAGCTATATAAATTCGACGGTGGTACTTCTCTCACCCGTTCGAGTAAAGGGCTCGGGAGGATTGTATAGACGATCAATAATCACAGCAGTTACGAGATTACGCTTTTGTGGGTTCATATCTGATTGGATTTATCAGAACGGCAAACAACATAAGCAGTAGCACTCATGATCACAACAACGCAATAATTCCAACTTACACCAACTTGGTGATGCAGTGGATAGGTCCCATTGGTTTTTCTATCATTTCTATTCCACGGACTTTTCATTAAAGTTCACTTATTGGAAGTCTAGGTGACCTAAAAGCTTACATGTTGCTTAAGTCCTCTCTCGTTTTCACCTGCCAACCAGCTTTGTGGTTTCACAAATCAAATACAGATAAAAAATAGTGTATTTTTTCTTTTCAAGGCATAGCGGAAAGGTTAGAGGAGAATCTTAAGTGGGTAAAAGAATCACGTGTACAGACGGATGAGAGGATATCATATGAATGCGAGTGAGAAAAAAACATTTATTGTAAATTTTCTGATTTATTTAACCTTTGGATGGTCCACCTACAATGCACAGAGATCGCAATCGATCTCCACGCTTTGCGTCTTCTTCGTTAGTCATGTAATGAACCTCTAACTCATGCGTTGCAGAAATGTTCAAAAATCTAACGATAAATCCACAATAACGGGATTCCAACATAAGACTTGAAGGAGGGGGGGTTGCAACCCCTGCACTGCAAACCCATGGCAAAGCTAATGAATTTCAGTCCCCAAGTCATTCCACATTCCTCGCCGGATTTCAATAAGTGGTAAGTATTGCCTGGATTGTTTCTATCCAAACTTCCAAAACAATGACTCTGACAATGACATTGTATTTAAGTTGAAATTAATTTATGTACTGATACCTTCAACTATATACTTGTTTTTACTTTAATATCCTTAATTACAAAATCATTGACATTTATATCTTCAACTATTGTCGTTAGTTATTGCGATACATCTGTCAAAAAAACATTGTTTTATAAAAAAAAGAACAAAAGAATAAGAATGTTTCTCAATTATACAGAAATATAACCCTTTGCTTTGTCCCTCTCCTTCTTCTTTGTTAAATCACCACCACCATCGCCACAACGAGAGAGACCTTATTGTCATTGTCGACTCTTTCGACATCGCCTCCTACTTGCAGTTAAAAGAATAGGAAAGGTGCACATCATGTCTCATAGGCTAACGAGGAGCTAGGTTTCCCTCGACAGACGTGATGGATTTGAGGGTAGCTCCCTTGGACCTAGGATAGGGGATGAGGCATAGGAGCTTTTTGAAGGAGTAGGACTTGAAGAAGATGACGGCGAGGTCTTTGGAGGAAAAGAGATTGGTGTCACCATGAAGGACATCAATGGGGGAGAAGAAGGAAGAGCAGGAGAAGTTGAAAGAGGCAAGGGTGTGGGAGATCTTGCAGGCGACGGAACTAGACTTGCCAACACCAATGAAGAAGATGGTGGCATTGGCGTAGAGGAGGACCTAGACAATGTGATGCCGTTGGAGTGGTTGAGGTGATCGAAGAAGTGGTTGATGTGACATTACTAAATGGAGAAGAGGTGGTAGATGGAGTCGGAGGTTAGGATATATGGATTAGACTTTAAGGATGTTTCGTGAGGAGGAGGAAGAAGAGCTACGGATCGAGGCTTCTTTTACTTCGATAGTAAGAGTCCCCGTTGCGTAGTCCATTCCTTCAATGTCATCTTCTGTGTCATCGTTGCAGTCCCATATATAATAAAACGGGAGAAATAAGAAAAAGAAGAAGAAAAAAGAATACAATAAAGAAAGAAACAAAATAAGAAAAACATAACGACTATTTTATATCACATTATAATGATGTTATCATAATTATTTTAAAAATGAAAAAAATTAAAAATACTAGAATAAATGATTTTACAGTTAAAAATATTGAAGTCAAGAATACGCATAGGAAAGAGTACTAATAAGGAAATAATTCTTAAGTTTATATGTAAATGGTAGAGATCATATCGTAACTTCACTTCACAAAGAGTTGATGGTATTCTTTCGTTATCTACGACGTACAAAACCACAAAACCATAAATTTCCCTCAGATCCTGCAGTAGTATAAATATCCTTCAGAAGCAACATTTCCCAATGTAGCTCTCTCGTAAAACATTAATGCATACCACTGTCAGAGTAGTGACCAGCCAACTTAAACAGAGGGAGTTATTCACCCACGCATGCTACACCACAGTCCACATCATGCAGCTGTTGAGGGAGAGAGAGAGAGAGAGGTGAATGAATGAAACTTTAATATCAGTAGAGGGTGGAGGAGCTTCTTCAGATGCTCAGTACAAGTAGTTTTCATAGAGGTTAATGAATTTCTCAGATTTTCCTTCTCAAACCTTGGTAAAAAAGAATTTAACCATTGTCTCATTAGTCCAATGATATCGAAAATTATAATATAAGAAGATTTAAAAGAATCACGAAAAATTCTACTGTTTCTTTCTTTCGAAGTTATCCAGAGAATAACTTGAATCAAAACAAACCAGTCGCAGTTACTTAATTGAAATTTAAGTGCAGGTTTATACTGATATAAGTAGCACAGGTTATAAAATCCATGGTATAATTGAGAATATAAGAAAAACTGTCAAATTTGAGAAACATATTCACAGAACATAAATAAATGATTATTAGTTTCAGCATTCAGTTTGCAGAAGATACAGCTAGATGAGCCAACTCATTCTCTTTTTGTAAGTTCTCCTTAGTAAGATTCTTATTGTGAATAACGAGTCAGGAGAATAATTTAACCTTGAGCGGGCCCCAGGTTTACCATACTTGCTCAAAAAAATTGAATCTTAGTCCATCATCATTCAATACGTTGTAACAGGATTTAATTAGGAAGTTAGAAGAAGAAATTGAGGTCTAGGATATGTCATCCCTCTCCATCCTCAGAGTAACAGATTGGATAATATGTGTCAGCAAATCAAGTTGAAATTACAATACATTGTACTCATAAGACTATACTTTAGAATGATTAATCAACATAAGACTGTAATTTAGAATGATTAATCAACTTATCACACATACAAACTTATGCACTTTATGGCAAAATATTCCTCGTTCTCCAGACTCCACGTTGATATTTCCATCGCCAGGCATATGTCGATGTATCATGGACTTTCCCCATATCGATTCAAGGTCTCGATTGTCATTAAGTGGGGTGAAGTGGTGAACCCACTTGGGTTCATCCATCATCACTGTGCTTGCTGGGTCTTTACTCCTCTCTATTTTCCTTTTCAGGTCTGAATACTATATACGTACTCCGCTCTTGCTTCTTTGCCGCAGTCTTGCAGCCCACAGCATTGGTTTCCTTTCTGCTGGTTTCTTCGGATTTTTATCTCAAAGATTGGTCATCATTCATCACGCCTTGTAGCGTACGAAGCCTCGTGAGCTGTGACAGATTGTTACATTTGGATTCATCTGCAACTCCCTCTTTAATGGCGTAGGTCACCTCCATTAATCCTTTTCTCTACTGCCTCCATCTCTTCCTGTGCAAGTATCGGCTGTTCCACAAAATATTCACCCTTGTCTGTTAAGCATGCATTCTTAACTCTCTCTTTCTCTTATGCATGTACATGTTTAGTGGCTGTTGTAGAGGATTGACCTTCCATTGTTTTGGGCTGAGGAGGAAAGTGGTAGGGAAGAATTAGATTGGGAGCATAGATCAGGTTTCTGTAGTTGGTGCAGTTGGGATGGAAAGAAGATTTTACCTGCAGAGAGCTCTGAAGATGGTAGCTTATGGAAGCATGACTTTCATTTTTGCACTAGGTACAGGCCTCTGTCTGTCTCTCTCTGTCTCTCTCTCTGTCTCTCACACACACACACACACACAATTGTTGTTTTTTTTAAGGTCTGGCAAAATTGTTGGCTTGCATGCATGCATGCATTACCTCCTCTCTTTTTCTAGACATCTCTGTGGACTTTAGTGTAATGTTCTTTGAAATTTTTAAAATTTAGTCTAGCATTCGTGAGAAGTGGTGGAATAAGCTTTCCTCAATGGTGTGGCGAAATATTTTTTCAAGGGGTGAAACAAAAAAAATGCATTAATATTTGAAGGAAAACTAATATAAAGTAGATTTAATGTCTGTACTGTAAACTATGTGTAATTTTTAACTCATCAGACAGGTGTAATCATTTCACAGGTTTAAGTGGTTGTCTATTTGCTCCTCCTCCACCCACGTAGAGGGTAGTCTTGATCAGTTGGGCTAAATTGGTTGTGATAATTATTTTCTTGTAAGGTGTTAATATTTGTTTAAGAAAATATTTCCAGAGAGTGGCTTTTATAGAAGTTAACTCGATAGGTGATAATTTTTTTGTCTCAGTTACCTTCCTTTTGTGGTAATTCGACAGGAAGATCACAATGTGAATTCAAGCTCTTATGCTAGAAAATTAGGTTTCCATCTATGTGCTATATTCCTATGTGCTATATTTCCTGTGATTATTTGAACGGTTCTTTTCTTGGTTGAAACAATCTAACAGTGCTTTTGGAACTACTAACAGTCTAACACCCTTTCAAACGATCCTCTAAGCTCAAACGATGTCTCAAAGTAAGTGCAGTATTTTGAATCAAAGAGGAGAAACTTTCAACCTGCAATTTTAGTTCCTAAAAGTAGCAAAGTTTTCCACTTCTAAAAGTCCGAGGAGTTATTGCAAAACACCTATAAGAGAAAGCCTTTCAGAATACATTTCATCCTTTAAGCAAAAATAAACACATTTCAAAAAAAATAAAAATAAACTGTCTCTTCTTAGTTGTCTGTCTGTGGTTACATGAGGTGTGATGATGTTTACACAGTAAGATGGTACCAACTCTTCCAGAAAGGCATTCTCATCTCACAAAATGCTCATCCACCTTCCTTTAGTGTATTTTTTAAAGCGGTAATATCTATTAATTCAAAAATACTTAGTTATGAATTCCACCGTTGAGTATAACAAAAGGTCATAACAATCCTTCCTCCCAGTATGAAAGGAGGCCAATCTAGTGCTGTTTCTGTTAGAATAAATGCCAATTTGTGTTCCTACTGTTTACTCGTTGGAAACATAACGTGTGCAAAAAAAAAAAAAAAAAATTATATATTGATCAACAGGACTTGAACACTGTTTCTGCCTTCTATGTCTCTTTACCATTCTCTCACAAATACCAGGAAATAACATCATTGACAAGTAAACATAACAAAAGTCACAGTATAAATTCCTTGCCACTGTTGAACGCTGGCCATAAATCAAGATCCTTAATGCATGTTATTTCCCTTCTTAATTTATGGTGAGAAAGAAAAATATGCATGAGCTGACGTTGTTCATGTCTGGGTCAATCGATTTATTGCAGGTGGGGCCGTGGTGGGCTCCGTCACTGGTGCGCTCAAGGGACAGACAACGGAGACCGGCCTGCTCCGTGGCGCCGGAATTGGGGCCATCGCCGGTGCAGTCGCGTCTGTAGAGTTGATGGAGTCCCTGATTCAAGGAGACGTGCTTTCTAAGGTCAGCCTGTGCCATGTGCTGTCATATGTGTAGAAATTACATATCAGGTTGACTCTAGTGGCTCAAATAAAAGATGACCCTTTAAAAAAAAAAAAAAAACAAACAAACATTCTGCTGGAATATGATATTTGCATGAGAGTCAACTTCTATTAACCGACAGTAAAGATCGGCCGCATTTTTTTCTTTTTCATCCAGCAACCTTCAAGCTTCAAAATAGATCTGTTTGTAAGAGAAGGTTTATGCTACTTGATTTTTGATACTTGCGTTCTATTTCAGATTTTAGTGATATCACTATGTCACTGGCTAACGACATTAGAACTGAAAAACAGTTAAAAATGATTGTGAACTTGAGTGAAATTGATCGATCACATACTAAATGTATTAGGTAGCTAATACTTATGGATTGGCTGCTTGCATATATCTGATGATTAGAACATTATTTACAGATAGCCATGTTTGCTAGCCTTCTAAACGGGAAGATCTTTCGTGAATGGGTCAGCCCCGCAATGTTCATGGCATATCAATGGCAGGTAATTGTTTTGAAAAGAAAAGTTATGATTTGGTAACTGAACCTGATCATCTGCCAAATCAAAGTTTGATGTATAAGATATCAAGCTGTGCTATATATTCAGATCAGCACAATTGAAGTTAATGACAGGCAAGAACGCCCGGACCTTTTCGATACGGACGGCGACGATAAGGGAATGTCTGCACAAGCTATTGAGGAATTGCCAGAATTCGATTTCCGGCAGCCAATAGCCACTGATGGCAGTGCTGCAACACACTCCTGTTCTGTCTGTCTACAGGTAAATCAGATATAATCAGTTTCCTTGAAACATCACTTAATTATTCCTTTCAAGCTCAACTATATGCTTGGCGCGCTTAGTGGTACTGATATGATCTCAAATTATGTTCTTTAATTGTTGTTTTTGTGCAGGATTTCACAGATGGGGAGGTGGGAAGAAGATTACCCAGTTGTAGCCATTTCTTCCATAAGCACTGCATTGATATGTGGCTTCTGAGACATGGCTCCTGCCCAATCTGTAGACAAGATGTGTAGAATGTACATGTCATATTTATCGAATTCTGTATCTAACGTATGTAGTGTAACCCTTTGGCCAAAAAGTAGTTTTTTGGAAAATTCTATGATATTGTGGTGTTTGTCTTGTAAAATTGTAACAAATTACAAATATTATCGTTCATATGTTTGAATGAACAGTCAAGATTAAAAGTTCTTGATATTTATTAATTTCTTTAGTATCTCTACGAGTACTCTACCTAATTCTTTAGTAGACATACCTTAGTTTTTCTTTCCCCCTAATTTATTAAATGTACTAGGACTTAAGAGGAAACCTAACCATGTAGGCTTGTTTGTACTTGATCAAGCATTAATACAGTCTTCACATGCGATGTAAAATTATGGATTAAAATAAAACGTATTTACAGAAAGACCAATCAGTAATCACAACTTGTGAATAAAGGCATTTATTATTATAAGAGAATTAATTGAGAAAGGGACTAATAAGTTTCTTCAATCAATCAATTCGCTACTTGATTTTAGCGTTATGAATAAGGAGACCAAGATGCTGGACCGGATTTTATTTCAAGTTTATGCCATATCCAATCAGAAGTTAAAGCATATTGGCACCCCCATCATCCAAAAGATGTAGGGTTAGTTTGTTTGGTGGTTTTAAAATCATTAAATAATATTTTATCTATTTAAACCAAAAGTTTATAAATCAAACAGATTTTTTTTTTTTCAACTGTTAGATGTGTCTTGTAAATCAAGGCTCGTTTTTGAACTTGAGAAATTTTCACAGCATGAAAGAAAAGATAAACAATGGATCATGGTATACAAAAAAAAAAAAAAAAACAAATAGATTTGCCAAATATGATTTTTTTATTAGGAAAAACCCATGTATCACTTGTAAAATAGATTATTCAAAAAACCATATAAAAATAATAATTAAATAATCGGGCCATTAACAAATTTAAAAGAAGAGTGTGAGTCATTTTTTACCCAATGAGAACAAATATCTTTAGGGATTTTTAATGTTGACGGGAAAAAATGCGTTTGATAAAAACTCGCCACGTCCTCCGGATTCGAATCCAGGGGTATTCAAAATCTAAACCGATAACAAAAAAAAAAATGCATTTGATGCCTTGATTCAGGCAAACTTTGTTTTATAAAATTGAACTGATTCAACCTAACAGTTCATTGGAATTTTTTACCGGGACTCCACTTCTTTTCTAAAAATCTACTTTAGGAAGGAAAGATGGTGGTCAATTATAGACATTCTTAAGGCATTAGGAAACAATGCTTCATCGGAAATATTTGAAAGAAGTATTAAAAAAATATATCACATGGATTTAATATATACACCAAAAATAGAAAAAAAACACCTATTCTTCTCACACAAGATATTATCACGATAACTCAACAAAGATAAAAACTAAATTGGAAGCATACCTGAATCTATGATGAAAACCAGAGTGTTTGTTTTTTACCACTTATATAGAATTCAGTTTTTTAAAACCATTAAGTTCCTCTTTCTTGTCTTTTTTAAAATAGAGGATGAGAAAAAAGAGATGTCAAAAGTCTTGGTATTTTGGGAACAATAACTCTTATTTATAAAATGTATATGTAACGATCCGATTCCGTGTCGTTACTTAAAATCTAGCTATCATTTTTTTCTCTATTTATTTACAATAATTATTTGCATCAAATTTAAAAGTAAATCCAACTTTAAATAATATAAATAAAAATACTATTAATTGAATTAAATGAAACTAAATACTTGCTCAAAGCTTGTGATGTGTGATCAACTGACTCTATCTTTATGTGCACTAGTGAACTTCTATTCCTATCCCCACCTAAGAGAACACTAATAAAACACACATGAATGATCATTAAAAGGTCACCCAACACACATTCCACTAAAACACACATTACTCTGGCATCTTTCTTGGATGCCACACACAATCTCAGGCAATACTCTTTCGCCCTACAAGCAACACAGCTTTTGAAATCATGTCTATGAAAACTATTCTATTCTTTTCTTTTCAAAATAATATTCTTGACTTTCAAAACCATTTTTCTGTGTTTTCTTTTAAATCACATGTATGATTTTTAAAACTTAATGTATACTTGAAATGACCATTCACTACAAGAAAAATTAGATTTTGCGAGGACAAAGAGCAAGGACTTAGCGAGAAAGTGTCCTCGCAATAATATAACGAGGACATATAGGAAGGATTTTGGGAGGAAATTATCTCGCAATAATATAGCGAGTTTTTTACGAGGATTTTTTCTCGCAATGTCCTCGCTTTTCATTTAGCGAGGAAATGTCCTCGTTAAAGTCCTCGCTAATTTAGGTATAAAATACCCTGACGCGGGACATTTTGCCCCTTTCTATCTTACCCTAAATTCAGTCTGCAGGCTCTCCTCCGCCTCTCCTCCTCGTCCATCGCTCGTCCTCCTCCGCCTTCTCGACGGTGCGTCGTCTCGCCAGATTCGTCGACACTGCATCCTCTCGTCGTCGTCCTCCTCCTCCGCCTTCTCGACGGTGCGTCCTCTCGCCAGATTCGTCGACACTGCATCCTTTTGTCATCGTCGTCCTCCTCCCGCCTGTCGCCGGAGATAGCCTCTCGCCACTAAAGTGCTCCGACGTTCTCTCGCCGGAGATAGCCTCTGCCTGTCATCGACGTTCTCAGGAAGAAGCAGCTGCCAGATTTTAGGTATACATATATGATGTGAAACTTTCATTTTAAAGTCTACAGGAGGCATCCCGTTCATATTTACCTTCACAAAGTCATTCTTCATTTGTTTTGAGGTGAACAGATGGAATATACTGATGTAGTCTCCAATTGGAAATTCTCTCTATAGGATTAATAGTGCACTCCTTAAGGAATGATAGGATGAATTGCCACCTTTGTTTCTAGATAGGTTTTGTTTCTTCCTTTTCCTACTCTATCCCTATAACCAGTTATGCATTGTAGCATAACTTAGTTTTTTCTTGTGAAAATGAATGTGTTTGTAGGTGGTAGAGGGCTCCTCACAAAAAAAATCGAACAAAATGTTGCATATAATGTTGGGTTTTGTCTTATATGCTCTAAACTACTAGTAGAATAAGTTATAGATAGAATCTTCAAATTGCAGTAGATAAGACAAAATCATGGATTGCCTGAGTTAGAATCATAGATGGCCATTTCAAGCTTTGAATATGCATATGAAAAACCATGTTAAACTTTGAGATTGTAATTTCCTCCTTTTTTCATGAAGCATCTGTTTGTTTCTTGATATTCTTGCCATTTTTGTTAGGTTTGCTTTGTCTTGTTTTCTGCCTCAATATTTTTTTCTAAAATAAAGCATGAGAATGTTGATAAACTTCAACCACTTTGTTGTTCTTGGACTTGTCTTCTTTCTTTTTGATGTGATACATTTAACTACTCCACTATGCCTAAGTATCAATTCAGCCTATAAGACTTATGCTTGTTAGTTATTACTCATTTCATCCCATGCTAAGGTTGTAAAACTTTATGGCTCCATTGATAACACACTTCTGCATGATATTGTTAGGATAATGGCAAATAAAATCATTCTGCTAGATGGTTGTAATCAAAGAAGAAAAAGTACGTCTGCTATCAATGCTAGCCCTGCTAAAATTTTCACTAAAAATAGTAATTGCTAGTTCAGAGAATGGATGTTCTACATACATAAACATGTCTTTCTGTTTTTGTTTTTCCATAAGGATCACATGCTAGGTGAAGTGTGTCACCTTACCCGGCCATACCAATATTCAATTCTAATTCGTATACCTAGTGATGTGCTTGCTTATCAATTGTTGACCTTTTTTCTTATTTCATACTGCTTTTTATATATTGCATTTCACTCTGAAAAAGTAGGCAAATCTTTGCTGCAAGTGTGACCCAAGCACTATATAAATATTCTTGTATCCTGACGACTTTTTCTTTTAATTTTCATTAGAAAGGTCAAGAGATTGTAGGGAGAAAATCTTTTAGGAAAAGAAATATCATGGCCCATAAGCTAGCCTCGTTAAAAAAAAACAATAAAACATAAACTAAAAACAAGAGCAAAAGGGAAAACAAATGGAAAGAAGTTACTCTAGTTTGGCAATTATTTGTTTAATGATCCTTCTTACATATAAAATCATGATTATGGCAAGATAAGTGTTTCTTGTCTATATTAATCCCACATTCCCAAGTCTTCCTCTCATGCACTAGTAATTTTCTAATTCTTGCACTTGCCATTTGAAAGAAGGACAAGCTAGTGCATTACTAGGTCACTAGATTTTGCAATTTAACAACTTTACATCTGGCTTGGTACACTATTTTAAAGAAATGGTCTAGATGGCTCTTTGGATAAATTCATCACAAAACCATTGCTCATGCCTTTAGCACGTGTATAGGCAGTTTATTTCTAGAGCACTTGCCTAAATGCCATCAATTCCCCTCAAGCATTTAAGTTAAATGTTGTTCCATTCAATTGCCCACTTGATAATTGGGTGGATGATTAAGGTATTAATTTATGAATATAGAACCTTGGCAAAAATTTTAAAGATAGGTAGAATACAAGTTCCCTCAGTGTAAAGCTAAATCACTATAGTTTGTATGCTCATAATATTGAACCTGCAGGCATTTGAAACTAGACCACTATATTCATTGAAAAATTTCACAAAATAACTTAACTCATGCAATGGAAATTTTCACAGAATAACTAATGCTTGTATTGGTATTTCACAGAATAACTAATTCTGCATTCTCCTTTTTTGAGGTTATTCAATAATTTGTTTGTGTATTTTTTTTCTTCCCTCCTGAATTGAAAAAAAAAATCATATTTCCTCTCTTCCACATCCAAACAAAAATGAGTACCTCAAAAAAGGAGAATTTTACTTTATCTTTAGGTTGTTACATGTTTTTTCTAGTACTTAATGTTTTATGTTCCCCCATTAGAAAATTTTAAATGTAAAGTGTTTTGTCAATATGCGTTTTACAAAAGGTATCACTAAAAT
>JAMKQA010017966.1:0-12082 GCA_024699735.1 Posidonia australis | reverse complement strand
TAATTAAATCAAGTGAAAATCATTTAAATCAAAACCTAACTAAAATGCTTGATTAAATCAAGAGAAAATCATTTAATCAAAACCTAAATAAAATACTTTATTAAATCAAGTGAAAACTACTGAAACCTGAATTTAATCTAATCAAATCCAAAATTTAAACCAATCAAATCAAAATTGGAAATTAAATCAAATAAATCCCAAACCAAAAATCAAGAGAAAACCATTTAATCCATTTAAAATTAAGACAAACCATTTAATTAAATTTAAATCATCAAATAAAATCTTAATCAACTTGAAATACTAAAACACAAATAACCAATCCAAATCCCCAAATCAAATTAAAATTCATCAAATTAATCTTAAGTTTAAAACACAAAACTAAAGAAAAAAGAAGAAGAAAGAAACCAAACCCTAAGCCCATTTCGTAAGCCCAATAAGCCCAAAAATTTTTAAACCATAAAACTTTAGAAAACACAATAATTTTTCTGGCGAAGTGTTGCCGCCGATGACCCCTTCTTCTCCGACGAGATCTCCGGCAATCAATACCGCGATCACCGGCATGCAATCTTCCATCTTCGCAATCTCCGAGCCTTCCCCTTCCATGGGTGCCCTCAATCCAACGATGCTCAGCCCTTGTGAGGGCGATCGACGGCGTGGAGGAGCTCTACCGGAGTTCAAAAGAGGCTCACTGTCGACAACCCGAACCTATCAGAATCCTCTCCGATCCAGCGCGCAAACCTCTTCCTCCCTCGAGACCCAGTCCACCAGGGCAACCCTGACCTCCCAGCGTGAGTGGCCTCTCATTTTGCAAGCCAGAGCACCGCCAGAGCTACCTCAGATGCCGTCGTCGACCGCCGCGTCGGAAGGGACATCTCCCACGATAGGTAACTGCTCTCCCCTCTTCTTCTTCTTTTTCCGATTCAGTAGGCCCATAGAAGCACTTAGGCTCCCTTTAGGCCACGACAGGGGGCTTCCCCCTTTCTTTGCCCGCCGTTGCCTTGCCGTTGGTGATGGGTTCACTCCATTGGCTAGGTCCCTCGGGGGCCTCTCTACCACTTCTTCCCCTCTCCTTCCCTTCTTCCCTGTAGGGGATTGCAGGGCTTCCTTGCGTCACGACGTCGATCCAGAGACCTCCGCTGCGCCTCCATGAACCCATCCGTGCTGCTCCCTTGCCGTCCGGACCACTGGAGTCCCCCGACGATCCACCGCAGCCGCCGTCGTAGACGCTGAGATGGGAGGAGCATCTCCGATCTCCCCGGAGCACGCCAACACCTCCTAGAGCTCCGCCATGCCTCTCTGATGCTTCCCAATTGTCGCCGCTCCGATTGGATCGCCTACACGCCTCCAACTTGTCACCGTCATCTTCCCCAATGCTTGTAGAACACCTCGCCAGCGCACGAGGTGGGGGGAGAGGTTCAGGCCTCCCCAGCCCCTCCCGACACGCCGGAGACTATCGCCATGCTTCCACGGAGCTTCCCCAGCCGCCTTGCTTTGTCCCTCGTCGCTAGATCGCCGCCACTACATCGCCGGAGAGGTCGCCGGAGGGGGGATGCCGGTGGTCCTCCGGTGATCTTCGAAGAAGATCGTTTTGGGCCCAAGCCCTTTAATTCTAGATCTTTACTAATAGGTCCTTAAATATTTACATTTCAGTCCTTTTTTTAATTTAGTCCTGATCTTTTACACTTTAGCCCTTGTAAATAAAAAATACATTCTGTCCTATTATTTTCTCTGTGAATTTGCATATACCCCCTGCATATTCTCTTTTTTTTAATCCCAAACATATTCATGCATGTTTATTTGCATTTAAGCCCATGTATCCATGTTTTCTTTATAGTTAGGTCCTGAATATTTGCATGTGACCCCTCGAACATTTTAAAATGAACTTTCTTTGGGAAAATTGTAATATGAGCCCTAAAACATCTAAATATCATACTGTTCATCTTTAAAATTCAATTTTTATCACATTTAAGCCCTGAGCTTTTGCAATAATCCCCAGAATTTTTGAAAAATGGTTTTCTTTGTGAATTTTGCACATTAACCTTAGTAAATTGCACAATTACACTGATATTTATAGAATCCCATTTTTATCACAATTAGACCCTGGAATTTTGCACACAAGTCCCTAACTCTATAATAAACAATTCATGAGCAAACAATTTACGTTTAGACCCTTAGATTGATTTCAAGTCCACTATTTAGGGTTTTAAATGTTTTCTTGCATATTTTAGATATTTGTCACACATTGCATTGCACATTTTGCATTTAATCATAGATCCCACTTAAAAATCATGTTTTCACAGAGATTTGATCTTTAGTCTCACATTTTGGTCACATTTGCACATATGTGTGAATTTTGCACTTTAGACCCTGAATTTTCAAGAAATTACCTAAGTGCAATTTTCACATCTCAGTGCCACATTAACATTGGACCCATCATTTGCGTGCTAGAACAAAAACTGTGAATGTAGTTTTCATCCAGATCCTCATTCTTTTTGTGAATTTTACGTTTTAGCCCCCATGTTTATCTTTTATTGTGTTTATGTCGTGTTATTGCTTTTCCCTTCATGTTTTCTTGCAAATAACATTTCCTAAATGTTTTGTATACATTTTAGACCATGTATCGCCCCTATACTTGCATTTATCATTTCCAGCCATGAAAATGACCAAATTGCCCCTATGTCTTTAATCCACATGTATGCATTTTAGTTTTTGCACTTAGCCTTTCCTAATCCTTGTCCAAGCCATCCCTTGACACTTTTTACACGTTTAGACACTTATTTATCCATTTCATTTGGTTTTCAACACATTTACACACCAATCCCTCTTTTAAAGTGAATTTGTGTCTTTTCTTGTGTTTCCTTTTTTCGATTTCTTTGTGTTTTCAGAATCTCTCACCTTGCATTAGATTGGATTCTATTTAATCTCGCGCTTTGGGGTTTTTGATTTTATTTGGATTTTAGTCACCCAAGGGCGTACATGAACTGACCAAGAGGCTCACACTGGCTTGTTAGCGGTTTATCTTCTCCTTTTCTATTTTCACAACCTTTTCACGATTCTGAGAATCTGGGTTGACTCCGTTACTCATCTTTTATCATCCACATGGGTTTCATTAAGCAATCAGTCCAATAACATCGTCATTTTATGTGATTTTTCTCACATGTCGTCATTTATTTGTTTTATGTGGATTTCTTCGCAATTCTTGCATACCATCATGCACATCCATCTAGTTTTGTTTAGGCATACATATTAGCATGATTAGAGCATGATTCAGGTTTAGCAAACAATCATTTAGCCTTAGCGAGTGATTTCGGCTAGAATGACTGAGTTTCTCGGGCGTACGAGGGTGCCTAATACCTTCCTCGTGTGTAATAGGAATCCTTACCCATCCTTTGGTTAGCAGACATCCAGCCTTCCCATTTGCATCCCATGCATTCAACCTTTTGTGTTTTTCCTCGTCTTTCCCTTAAAAGACTAGGTGGCGACTTCTTTTCTTTTTCTTTTATCTTTCCTTGCGCCTTCGCCATCTTGGCATGGCTGTGATCTCCTTTCCTCTGGTGTGGCTCCACGTCGGGACCTCCTCGGGTTGGCATGGTCACAGAACTGGCGACTCCGCTAGGGACTACAAGATTTCGGCTTTTAGGATAATCTTCTTGCTTGCTTTGGCTTCATAGGTTTTTGTTTGCCTCGTTGGTGATTGATTGTTTAGTTAGCGAGCCTTTTGCACTTTCATTTACACATTTGCTATGTCACTGCACACACACGCTATGCATCTTGCCTTTTGATATGATGGATGATTTTTCTTTTCACAATCATGATGTCACGACACTTGCATATGCCATGATCATGCCTTTTGTTTGTTGCTTGCCTTGCTTGTGTGTTTTCTTCCCTTTTTCGCACTTGACATGCCTAGGAGAGTAGAGACGTGTTTATTTCCCCCTTCTGGTTAAAATAAAACACACAAACTCAGAGAACAATTAATAAGACAAAACTAGAGACAAAATTAAACTCTCCCCCTTGGTTAATAAAATGCAAGTAAAAGACACTAAAGTATATTGCATGATTGAGCATATAGGGCATGCATTCTTCTCCCCTGAGTCCACCTACAGTCCACGAAGGGCAATTCTGGTAATCCGTCTTATAGCATTGGTGTAGGACGTGTTGCTAGTTTGTCCCCCCTTGTATGGTGTTTTATCGGTATTAGTAGAGGGTACAGCTCTATACAACTGCAGGAGACAAGGCCACCAACGCACCACCTGTTCATTGCCTGCGCTTTGGTCAAAATTTAGAACGAGGACCTTTACTTTCTAGCCTGAGTCGAAGACCTATTTACCCGTGTGTGATCCTGGAGTAGACGACCTCCTAGGAAACACTTAGTTGGTGAGAGAGAGAATGTTAGTTGCATTCATATGCATGTGTGCCATTCATGCCACACTAATAACATTGCATCTATGTCTTGTTTTACTCACATCAGGTTTCCCTGAATCCTGTTGTTCTTTTTACAGGTTGTGCGAGTTCCTCTGTCGGAGCTCGAGAGTCCTCGTTCTCTGTTTCCCCTTTAGTGATAGATCTCAATCATCCTTTCCCGAGCTACCCGTCGCCTTCGACGATAGGTTGTCCTAAGGTCCGCCTTTGTCTTGTCGCCGCAGTCCTATTCTCACTCGTTCTCGTTCTGCCATGGCTCAGCGCTTTGGTGAGCTCTTGACTTCTTCTGCTCCAGAGGTGATTGCCTCCTCAATCCCTCCTTTGACAGTGACCTCTTCCGCCTCTGTCACTCTTCCCGACAACCATTTCTTGATGATTGGGAATCCCTTGGGCACCAGAAACTGGCAGGCTCACACCACTATGGAGCCGGGTATCAAGGCCGTCGTTGTGATAGTCGCGTGCATTCCGGAGACTCCACCCTTGACTTATCCCGTGGCTGGATCTGTCACTTTTGACACCCAGCCGTCTATGGCGACACCTTTGATAGGATTTTTTCTACTGGACAGCCTAGAGTTCAGCCTCCTCTTGGATCTCCCGTGCCTTTGATCTCGACCTCCGGTGCTGCCACTGAGGTGTTCCATATCCTCCATACCTCGCAGTTTCTTGAGTTGGCTCAGAAGCTTCAGAGCATGGGCTTCTGTATCGTTCCGGCTCCTACTGCTTCTCCTCCAGGTCCAGAGGTCCCTCTGTCGTCTCCCATTGCTTGTCATGATGCACCCACTACACCGCCTCCTCAACCATCGCCCCAACTCCTCACAGCCTCGGTGATGGCAAAACCGACTCCGCCTGCATCACCGCCACTAGTCACTGCACAACATACCTCCTATGCACCTGGTGGCAAGCCTCTAGGCATGGCAGGGGCGTCGCATCCTCAAGTTTTATTCCCTGGATCTATCCCAGGACCGTAGCGGCACCCCGCTCCCACTACACCTCACGTTGTCCATCATACATCTCCCTCTCTCTCCTTGCATCAGAATCAGGTTTCTACATATACTCTACAGCACTTTACACCGACGCACGGGTACGCTGGCTATCGCGCTCTGACACTAGCAAACGCGGTGGTGGATCCGGTGGAGCACCACGGTGCGACCCATACGGCGTACGCAAGACCCATCCCAGCTGCACCACTCTCAATGGCAGCAACTTCGGACGCCCTCCATGTCAGGGTAGGTGATCTCCAAAGGGCACTTCGACAAGTGCAGGGAGGAGACTGCCAGTCTTACCAATTTTGGGACCTCTACTACTTTCCAGAGGCAACTCTCCCACCAAACTTCCAAGTCCCGGACTTTGAGAAATATGATGGTAAGGGTAGCCCTATTTCACATCTGAGGGCGTACTATGGAGATCTCGCACAGCTTCAGGCTAACGAGAGGTTATTAATCCGGCTCTTCCAGAAAAGTCTGACTGGCCCTGCGCCAAAGTGGTTCGTTCACATCCCTAGACATGGCACGGATCAAGACTTGGAACGACCTTAGCCAGGCGTTCCTGGATCAGTACTCCTTCAATTTTGACTTGGTCCTAAAGCCTGAGGACCTTGTCGCCATCAGGCAGAAGCCTCAAGAGCCATTTGGGGAGTGTGTCAGACATTGGCGCGCTTTTGCCTCACAAGTTTGAGATAGACCCTCGGACGAGGAGTCTATCGAGATAGTTATCCGTGGAGCGCAGCCAGCTATCGGGGCTCTGCTTAGCATACAACCTATCACCACATTTGCATCACTGATTTGAGTTGGCGCTCGTGTGGAAAGCTCGCTGCGTAGTGGCAGTTTCCCTGCACTTACCGTATTTGCCAAGCAGGCTACATCACCCACTTCCGCCTCAGGAACAAGCAGTAGCAGCTACAACCACAACGACGTGAGCAACAACTCCAACAAAAAGAGAGGCCTTCCCCAAAACGCCATCGCATACATCGAATCCCCAGCAGTGCCTGTCAATACGAGACATCCAACTCAGCAGTAGTTAGTTTGTGCACCCATGCGTAGAGCATCACACACTTCCCACATCACCACCACTATCGAATCGGTATACCCTGTCGTATCAACAAGGCAAGGACCGTACCAGGGCAGGCACGACCACGCCGCCTAGCGCGCCATTTCACACCTTTGGTCGAGCCTTTAAGCGTTGTCTTCCCTAAGGTACAGTCACTCTTGAAGTTCCCAGGGATTCGCCCACCACCACATCCATTGCCCGGGTGGTATAAAGTGGATCTATTCTGCAATTTCCATCGCACCGCGGGGCATGCGACGGATAATTGCCTCTCGCTTCGGGATGCTATTCAAGACTTGATCGACCGCAAGGTCATCGTCATACACAGCCAACAGGTAGAGTCTGAACCCACACGGGCACAAGCATTTGCATCCGTCCCTGTCCCCTCTAGCATTGTTAGCATGGCCATCCAAGCGCACAAGGGACCTCTGGAATCCACGCTATCTTTCCCGCTTGGTCCAACTTTACTGTGCTAGACCCCTCAGATTTGATCCATGATTCTTCTACTCCATTTCCACTATCCCTGTATCACTCCTTTCTCGAGGGTTCGATCTCCACGGTGAATGTGATCCAACTCACCAGCGGTCTGGAGTATCCAACAACCCCGTCAGCATAGTCACCCTTACCTGTTACCTCAGTAACCCAGCTAGTTCACTCACCATTGCCAACCACCACGCAGGCCTCGAAGGTATTGCCAGCTGTGTTCCCCCTCTCGGTCCCCCTTGTTTTAGAGGTCCAGCCAGCTGCAGCAAATTCTGTGTTGGGATCCACTCTTGCTCCTCTTCTGCCTTCTAACCCATCTTTTGTTGAATCCTCGGCCATGCAGGCTCCGTACTTCAGAGCTTTGGCCTCTAGGCTCTAGCACATGGCTCTTTCCCTCGATCCTGTTAAGGCTCCTCCTTCTTCGACCCTTGGAGTTAAAGCATAAGCCACTATAGCATTGCAGGCTCATCCCATTGCACCATCGCTCATACCATCGCCCCAACTTCACACTGCTTTAGCGATGGGGGCGTTATCTCTACCTCTTGCACCACAGCTGCACTTGTCACAGCATGCATCACAGTCACTTAAGGACCAACTCCTTAGTTGTGAGAGAATACAACACTTCTCGAGCCCGTCGCCCGGAGTTGTACTGGTGCCGCAGTTGTTGCTCTCATGTTCAACATCACACACAGCACAGCATACTCACTGTCCACCTCAGTATCAGGTTCAAGTCCCAACACATAGGTCATCACTGCACACTATGCACACACCTTCCACCGTCAAGTCGGTGCATCACGTCGCGTCGGCTCGGCAAGGACAGCAACCTAAGCAGAAACAAGGCCGTCGTACTGAAAGTGACTACACTCCACTAGGCAGGCCGCTGAGCGTTGCTTTTCCTCAGGTTGTGTCGCTTCTGAGACTCCCCGATCTGCATCCCCCACTAGTTTCATCTCCTCTGTGGTATGACGCAAGCGTATTTTGCAATTATCATCGAGCCCCAGGGCACTCGACTGATGGTTGTCACACTCTGCAGGATGTCATTTAGACTTTAATTGACAATGGGACCATTATCGTTAGCATGCAGGGAATAGTACCCACACTTATATTTGCACCCTCACCAGCATCTAGCTCTACATGCACTGCACCACACAGCACTGTCGAGCCGACATGTCACGCTGTGTCAGCTCAGCAAGGGCAGCAACAACGGCAAAGGTGACCTCGCCGTAAGGAAGGCGACTTCACCCCACTCGGTGAGTCATTGAGCGATATCCTTCCTAAAGTTGCACCACTCTTGCAGCTACCGGAGATCCGTCTACCACTGGACTAACTTCCCAAGTGGTATAAAGTGGATCTATTCTGTAATTTCCATCGCACTCGTGGACATTCGACGAACAACTGTTGTGCTCTCCGGAGTGCTGTCCAGGACTTGATTGACAATGGAGACATTGTCGTCAACCCATAGGAGGCAGCTCACATAGGCACCTGAACCCACACCCGTATATGCACGTGCACACCCTAGAATAGTCGACCCCACCTTGTTTGAGCCGGCAAGCTCTGAGGATGCTGGAACTTCAGGGGTTCATCCTCTCTCCCTTAGTTCTTTCCGAGAGAATCCATCGAGTCTCATCAGCTTTGTTCGTCGTCCTGCTTCTTCCCGAGTTCTATTCGGCAACACTCATGTGTGCCACTCTTGTTCTTTGTTTTGCCATAGGAGGCCTAGCTAGAGTTTGCCAGTTTACCGTGAACCCATCTGATCCAGCACGTATAAATACCCTGGATCTGGTGGGGAACAACCATCACGGCTAAAAGCTATTGTCTCAGCCCTGTCCCACCAGGCTATCCACTTTGACCCCAAGCGTTTTGATGTTCTATCATGGGTTAATCGGTTTGAGCCGGTTAACTTCATCTTTGAATTTGAGCATGGCAACTACCCACCAGTTCGTAGCAATCCTCCCAGGATGGTCGAGAATATATGTCACTATTGGGAATATGAGAAAGGGACACCTCTCTGGGAGTACGGTCAGGGGATCGCCAAGACGTTGTTGCGGAGGAGAAGGAGAAAGCAAGAAAGACTCAGTTACCAATAGCTACAACATTCTCGATGCTTGCTGCAGTCGAGGTGGAATTCCCCTCCAGCCTTCTCTCACTTTGCTATTGCAGGAATTCTTGATCCAGGTCAAAGTCTGGACACAACAGTGCTACAGCAAGACACACAGTCAAGCACAGTTGAACGAGTAGACAGTGAAGATTACTATTCTGAGGAGAATGCCACGACAATTTCAATTCTCGCCACAGCAGTTATGATTCACTAGGGGGACGAATCTCGGTGCCATCCTGGTTGGACATGCTCCATGACGAACAAGTCCCACATATTTCCAGCTTTGTCTAGGCCTCAGGCGAGGTCTAGATTGTCCCATCCCAGATTCACTCCATGCAGACGAATCTCGGTGCCATCCTTGTCGGACTTGCTCCATGACGGACAAGTCTTACATATTTCCAGCTTTGTCTAGGCCTCGGGCGAGGTCTAGATTGTCCCATCCCAGATTCGCTCCGAGCGGACGAATCTCGGTGCCATCCTTATCGGACTTGCTCCATGATGGACAAGTCCCACATATTCCCAGATTTGTCTAGGCCTCGGGCGTGGTCTAGATTGTCCCATCCCAGATTCGCTCCAGGTGAACGAATCTCGGTGCCTTCCTTGTCGGACTTGTTCCATGACAGACAAGTCCCACATATTTCTAGCTTTGTCTAGGCCTCGGGCGAGGTCTAGATTGTCCCTTCCCAGATTCGCTTCGGGCAGACGAATCTCGATGCCATCCTTGTCAGACTTGTTCCATGATGGACAAGTCTCACATATTTCCAGCGTTGTCTAGGCCTCGGGCGAGGTCAAGATTGTCCCTTCCTAGATTTGCTCCAGGCGGGCGAATCTCAATGCTATCCTTGTCGGACTTGCTCCATGATGGACAAGTCTCACATATTTCCAGCTTTGTCTAGGCCTCGGACGAGGTCTAGATTGTCCCATTCCAGATTCGCTCCAAGCGGACGAATCTCGGTGCTATCCTTGTCAGACTTGCTCCATGATGGATATGTCCCACATATTTCCAGCTTTGTCTAGGCCTCGGGCGAGGTCTAGATTGTCCCATCCCAGATTCGCTTCGGGAAGACGAATCTCGATGCCATCCTTGTTGGACTTGCTCCATGACGGACAAGTCCCACATATTTCCAGCTTTGTCTAGGCCTTGGGCGAGGTCTAGATTGTCCCATCCTAGATTCGCTCTGGGCAGACGAATCTCAATGCCATCCTTGTTGGACTTGCTCAATGACGGACAAGTCCCACATATTCCCATCTTTGTCTAGGCCTCGAGCGAGGTCTAGATTGTCCCATCCCAGATTCGCTTCGGGTAGACGAATCTCAGTGCCATCCTTGTCGTACATGCTCCATGACGGACAAGTCTCACATATTTCTAGCTTTGTCTAGGCCTCGGGTAAGGTCTAGATTGTCCCATCCCAGATTTGCTCCGGGCGGACGAATCTCGGTGCCATCCTTGTTGGACTTGCTCCATGACGGACAAGTCCCACATATTTCCAGCTTTGTCTAGGCCACGGGCGAGGTCTAGATTGTCCCATCCCAGATTCGCTCCGGGCGGACGAATCTCAGTTCCATCTTTTGTGGACTTGCTCCATAGCAGACAAATCCCATTCCTACTCTTCTTTTGGGCCTCGAGCGAGGTGTAGGTGACCCTCACCTAGATTTGCTCCAGGCGAATGGATCTCGGTGTCACACTTTTATTAAATTCCCCACATACTCTATTTGCCCTTTCTCTCAGGCTGATAACCCTAACTATCCGGTTGACAACCGTCATATTGTCAAGAGTGGATTGATAACCCTAACTATCCGGTTGACATCCGTCATCGGTCTATCCTCGGTCGGTAAGTCTGACATCTTGCCATGCATCTTCCCGGGCCAGAAGGTCTGTCATTCTCCAGGTTTGCCCCGGCCTATAAGTCTGACAGACTTGTCTAGGCACACCTCGGCACGAGTCGGGAAATCCCTCATGATCCTCTCTGAGAGCAGAGCTACCCATTCGTCATCAGCATCACCCTCATGCATTACCCAGCATTAGGGTCATCCTTTGCATCAGCATTATGCATGGGCCACGAGTCGTGACTTTTCGGTGCATCCGCTGAATAAGTGGCTCACGCCCTCATAGCTAATACTTCTCTCCCGTGGACTCAAGTGGGGTGTCTTGTCAACCCTAAGCGTCGGTCTCGATTCTCTCAACCTCGCTCAGGGAGGGGCATCTGTAGACACCCCGATTTTAAAGTCACTTGGCAGCAGGCTTCTCCAGATGATGCTCTGGTTGCGACCACCAAAACCCTAGTCCACATAAGCCCATTCAAGCACATTCCGGTCCACACTATTCCATTCTGACTTAATCGAAATTAAAACCAAAAAAAACACATTTAAGTCCATTTAAAATCCAATTAATCCAATGAAAAACCCTAATTAAATAAAATCCAATTAAATCCACTTAAAATACAATTAAACAAACTAAAAAACTTAATTCAAGTCAAAATCAAATTTAAATCCATTTAAAATCCAATTAATAAACCAAAAACCTTAATTCAAGTCAAAATGAAATAAAATCCACTTAAATCCTTTTAAAACCCGAGTAATTAAGTGAAAACCCTAATTAAAGTCGAAATCCATTAAAAACCCTAATTAACTGAAATCCAAAACCCTAATCAATCCAAAAACCCTAAATAAACCAATAAACCCTAATTTAAAACACCAAAAACTCTAAATTAAAACCATAAATCTAAAATAATTCAAAATGCCTAGTTAAAACCAATTAATTAAACATTAATCACAAATTTAATTAAAATCATAAAACATAAATAAAAAGCCTAAGTTAAAATTCAAAATCTTAATTTAAAAGCTTAAAGTTAAAAACCCTAAAATCCATGAACATCCAAAAATAAAATAAAACCAAAAAAAACCAAAATAATTAAAACCCTAAATCGAAGCCAAAATAAAATACTTAATTAAATCAAGTGAAAATCATTTAAATCAAAACCTAACTAAAATGCTTGATTAAATCAAGAGAAAATCATTTAATCAAAACCTAAATAA
>JAMKQA010017964.1:0-17009 GCA_024699735.1 Posidonia australis | reverse complement strand
AGTTTCTCGGGCGTACGAGGGTGCCTAATACCTTCCTCGTGCGTAACAGGAATCCTTACTCATCCTCTGGTTAGCAGACATCCAGCCTTCCTATCTGCATCTCATGCATGCATTCATCCTTTTGTGGTTTTCCTCGTCTTTCCCCTAAAAGACTAGGTGGCGACTTCTTTTTTTTTATTATCCTATCCTTGCGCCTTGGCCATCCAGCATGGCATGGCTGTGATCCCTTTCCCGCCTCCCTCCGGGTCCGGCATGGTCACACCACTCGTACCCCTATCCCTCGAACTCTCGCCTTTCCTCCACCTGGATGGGCTCAGAGATTCCCTAGCCTTGTCACCCTAGTGGTGTTCCTTTTTTGTATCGCCATTTGCAACACACGTTTTCGATCATTTGAAGAGGATTACTGCAAACGGTCAGGTAAGTAACACGCTCAAGAGCAGGAATGTAATTGATAGGCTCAAAGAGATTGATCCGGAACATGACATTGGATGGCTTGGGGTCGAAATGGATGATCTGGAGGGAGACAACGGAGATTGATTCGACTTTTTCTTTGTCAAAATCTTCCACCATGACAACAACTACGTCGTCGCCCTAGTGGAACTTAACCATGCAAATGGATGGTCGAGGGGATCACCTGATGTTGTGCAACTAAAGGCACCCAAGCAAAAGATTGAAAGAGGGTTCCAGATCCACAATATAGAATTCGACGTCGAAGACTACCGGTCCTATAGTGAGAGGAATAACTAGCATCCCTAGAGTGTCATGATGCGTGTTATTGAAAGTCGTCATTCCCTTCGTAGTTGGTATGTTATCCTCGGCTTTGAATCTAATTTTATTTGCTATGCGCAAAGGGCAGACGTTTAAGCCCACGCCGTTATCAACCGGGGTGAGGGGAATTCGGAAGCTTTGATATTGCATCGTAATGAACAAGGGTTGGTTATGATTGACTCCTATCAGAGGCAAGTCCTCGCTTGAGAATGAAATGACATAAGGCATTGCAATCATGCCCACCATGTTCTCAAGAGCGGACGGTTCTATGGTGGGGAAGATGTGAGCAGCCTAAAAAACCCTAAGGAAGGCCTCTCGATGTTTTGAAGAAGTATGGATGAGATCCCAAATGGAGATGTCAGCCTTAACATTCTTTAGTTGAGATGTGATGTCGGTAGAGGGTAGCTCTTGCTTGTTCGAAGCAGTAGGGACTGAGCAAGCGGTCGTCCTAGAGTATTGGGTAACTGGTTGAGAAAGGGATGATGTTGAGCAATCCGATTGGGCCACTGGTGCTAGTGGCCTATACACCCTCTCTAACCAAGTGACTTCTGCACTCATCTCTGTAGCATAATCATAGGGTACACAATGAGTGTCCCTCGTCAGGTGGATGATAAGAGGGGTATGTGCTGCCAGTTCCACTAAGGCCGACACAGAAACTACTGAGAGGTGGCCCGACTAAAGAGGGTGTTGGATAGGATGTTGTACAAGAGGATGCTGGATAGGAGGCTAGATAGGGTATTGGATAGGAGATTGGACAAGATGAGTAGGCATGGGTCGGGCGAGTAGGCAAATGGGCGACCCAGAGTGTGCAGTCGACGGTGCGGTGGTACACTCCACCTTGGCGGTTAGCCGTATCATGTGGACTACTGACTCAGAATCGGCATGACTCAAACGATAACGATGAGTGGGGAATGGATCATCAACAGTATAAATCAGATCAAAGGGGTCCACTACTGATGTCGTAGACTCATAAGCAGAAAGGAAATGGATTCCTGAAGTGCCCGTGCCTACTGAGTTGTTATGCGCTGGCATGGGCTGGTTGACACTATTGGGGTAGGCTAGTGGTGCTTATGCTCATGGAGGTGGTGGTGTAGGTGCAATGTGTGCCTCCTAGGTGTCGATGATGATGACCTTATGGTCAATCAAGTCCTGAATGGCATTCTGATGAGCCATGCAATTATCTGTCAAGTGACCCGCGCAGCGGTTGAAATTGCAGTGGAGGTTTGTGTTGTACCATCTCAGAAGAGGGTTCGGCGAGGCATGGACCTCCATGAGTTTCAAGAGTGACACCAACTTAGGGAGGATGGCACTCAGCGGCTCCGCAAGTGGGGTGTACTGTCGTGTGGCATGCTGAAGCCTTCTCTGCCCTAGGCGGGGTCCTTGCCGGACCAGTGCCACATACACCGACTAGCCTGTGGTGGTGATCTGTGGTGTGTGTGGTGCCCTAGGTGCTGGTGCGTAGACTAGTTGATTCGGGCTTAGTTGGTTCACCACATTGATGAGCATGGCTGGTGACCCTACTTATGCAATGACATGCTTGGGAGCATCACTCCTCTTAGGGTAACTAGTGCCAGCGCGGTTACGAGTGCTGTTGTCCGCATGGTGATCCAGGGATGCGGCTCGTTTGGCAAAAGTGGAGAGTGCAAGAAAGCTGCCACTACGGAGGGAGCTTTCTACACGCGCACGTACCCGAATCAAAGATGGGAAAGTGGTGACAGGTTGAATGCTCAACAGAGCCCCAACATCTAGCTGCACACCTCTAATAATGATCTTGATAGACTCCATGTCTGAGGGTCGACCTCACACTTATGATTGAAGGGTGCACTAGTAGCCGACGTACTCCCCAAATGGCTAGTAGGGTTTCTGTCTTATGGCAACAAGGTCCTCCCTCTTTGGGATCAAGTTGAAATTAAATGCATATTGATCCAAAAACGCCTGCAAGAGGTCATTCCAAGTATTGATCGAGCTCATGTCAAGCGACATGAACCACATGAGGACCGGACCAGTGAGACTCTTATGGAAGAGGCGGATCAGCAGCCTCTCGTCTTATTGAAGCTGAGCAAGATCTCCGCAATATGCCTTAAGATGTGAAATAGGGCAATCCTTACCATTGTATTTCTCAAAGTCTGGGATCTAGAAAATCGATGGGAGTGTTGCCTTTGAGAAATAACAAAGGTCCCGAAATCTGTAGGGTTGGAAGTCGCCTCCCCACACTTGTCGAAGTGCTCTCTCCAAGTCACCCACCCTAGCGTGGAAGGTATCTAGAGTTGCTGCTGACGAGGGTGATGAAGTACGGAGAACGACCACATATGTTGTATAGGTCGCACCTAAGTGCTCCTCCGGGTCCACCATCATGCCACCTGGTGTTGTGGCATGATGGCCAGCATATCCGTGTAGAAGTGCTAGGTGTGATTTTGGAAATGAAGGTGCTTGGATCTGATGGTGTGTCGGAGGAGGATGAGTAGAAAGTTGAGTGGTCGTGGGTGCTGAGAGTAGGAGTAACAGCTGCTACAACGGTATGATGCCAGGCTGTAGGCTCTGTGGATGTTGTACTCCAGCCAACCTGAGGGGCAAGCCACTAGATGCTGGAGTAAAATGCTATGCGGTGAGGTGGTGTGTCTGAGGCAATGGTGTCACACCTAATGTCGGTGCAGTGAGGAGCTGGGGTGAGGGCTGAGGTGGTGGTGCCGATGCGTGGTACACCAGAGCTGGCTACCGGTGAGCCTCAGGAAGAGTGGGGTCTATAGTAGACTTGATTGCAATGGTCATGTCCTCGATCTTATGAGTGAGGGCCAGTAGATATTCTGCCTATGTGGTAGGAGACCCATCAGGGATGGTGAGGGATGGCACAGTTAAAGGTTTGGAGGTCAATGATGGGACGGATATCTGTTGCCCTAGAGGCAAGGAACCTGCAAGGGATGTTGCCACAACTGGTAGACTACCAAAGGAGAAAGAACCCTAAGGAAGTGAGGCCGTCAATGATATATCTAGAACCCGAGTAGGGGTCACTGAGATAGACTCAGTGCATGGCTCCAAACTGGCCAAGGTTAGTGGATGTCCCACATGGTAGGGGACAGAACTTTTGTGATGCACGAAGGGGACAGAGTGAACAACTGAAGACACAACAAGGGTATGAGGAATTGAAAATGGAGTGCCATACAGAGCGACAGTGGCGGACATAGACTCACTGGTGCTCTGGTCCATAGTTGACCAGGAACGGGTGAGAACCAGACTATGGTAGCAAATGAGGAGATGAATCCTAAGACAAGCTATTGTCAAAGTGACTAATAACTCGGGAAAAGATGATTAGCAATGAAGCGTCGCAAAAAGGGGAGTCAAGTCAAGAACGCTCGAGCAGTGGCTGAGGAACTTACACTCTACTTAAGAGAAAAGGAAACTACTGGTGTTAGAACTAGCAACAAGATGTAGTTGTTATAGCATTCATGCACATGGATGCCATTCATGCACATGGATGCAACTAACATACTCTCTCTCACCAACTAAGTGTTTCCTAAAAGGCCATCTACTCCAGTATCACACATGGGTAAATAGGTCTCCGACTTAGGCTAGAAAGTAAAGGTCCCCACTCTAAATCCTGGCCAAAGCGCAAGCAGTGAACGAGTGGTGTGCTGGTGGCCTTATCTCCTGCAGTAGCATGGAGCTGTACCCTCTACTAACACCGACACAACCTTGGACACAGAAGACAAACTAGCAACATGCCCTACACTAAATCTATAGAACGGGCTACTAGAATTTTCCTTCACAGACTGAAGGTGGACTCATGGGAGAAGATGCATGCCCTATATGATCAATAATGCAATATGCTTTTGTGTTTTTTTACTTGCATTTTATTAACTAGGGGGGAGAGTTTGATTTGGTCTCTAGTTTTGCCTTATTAATTGTTTCTCTGAGTTTGTGTGTTTTATTTTAACCAGAAGGGGAAACAAACATGTCTCTACTCTCCTAGGCATGTCAAATGCGAAAAGGGGAAGAAAACACACAAGTAAGGCAAACAAGCAAGCAGTCAACATGCAAAAGGCATAATCATGGCATGTGCCAGTGTCGTGGCATCATGATTGTGAAAAGAAAACATCCATCACATCAAAATGCAAAGCATGTGGCATGCAAGTGCAGTGACAGAGCAAATATGTAAAAGAAAGTGTGAAAGGCACACTCAGTTAAGTAAACAATCACAAGTAAGGCAAACAAACAAGTATGTGAAGCCAAAGCCTCTGAAAGCAAGTGAAGAGACCAACCCGAAAGTCGAAATCTGGTTTCCCTAGTGGAGTCGTTGGTTTTGTTACCATGCCCGCTTGGGGATCCGGCACAGAGTCGCACCAAAGGGAGGAGGCCATAGCCATGCAAGGATGGAAAAGGTGTAAAATAAGATAAAACGAAAAAGAAAAGGAGTCGCCATCTAGTCTTTTAAGGGAAAGATGAGGAAAACCACGAACAAACCATAAAGGATTGAATGCATGAGATGCAAATGTGAAGGCCAGTTGTCCATAAACCAGAGGATGGGTAAGGATTCCTATTATGCACGGGGAAGGTGTTAGGCACCCCTTTACGCCAGAGAAACTTAGTCTTTCTAGTCCAATTCGCTTGCTAGAGGCTGAATGAATGTTTCATAGCCTAGATTGTGCTCTAATCATTGCCAATATGAATGCCAAGTCAAGACTAGATGGATGTGCAAGATAGTATGCAAAAACTATGAAGAAATCCACATGAAATATCGCAATCACGAAAAACGACATGACAAAGAAAATCACATGAAATGACAATGTTTCTGGTGAGAATGGCTCGAAAAATCATATGGCCCTCAAGAAAGTCGAAAATGCAACCAACATAGGTCATCAGAATCATGGAAAACATTGTGGAAATCACGATGGAAAAACTGCAAAGAAGTCCGTGCAAAATAGGGAAACTTTGACATGTGAAGAAATTCACATAAAATGACGACATTTTTGGAAAGAACTCTCTGAAAAACTACATAGCATCAAGAGAATAAAAAAGGCCATAGGCCCAAATCATTAGAATTGCGAAAAATATCTCAGAAAACCGAACGGAAAAATTGCGAAGAAATCTGTGTAAAACAGGCAAACGGCGACATGTGAAGAAAATCATATAAAATAACAGTGTTTTTGGAAATAATGCTCTAGAAAACCATATTGATATCAAAACAATCAATAGTGGGGCCAACCTAAGTCATCAAAATCGTAACAAAAGTCATGAAAATTAAAAAGAAGAAACAATCCACAAATGGGCCAATGTGGGCCTTTTGGTTAGTTAGCGTATGCCCTTAGGCAATAAAATCCAAATTAAATCAAAAAATCGAAGAATATAGAATAAAAGGGATCAAATCAAATCTCAGACAAAGGATTCTAAAATTGGGATGAGGAAAATCCACGAAAGAAGCACATGGGATGCAGGCTTGCTCAAAATGGATGGGACAAATATGCAAATGTGATGGAAATTATGCAAAGTGCACGAATATGTACCTAAATGTGTAAAAGCTACTGAGGAATGACTTAGGCAAAGGTTATGCATGACTTAATGCAAGAACTAACATGCATGTGCATGAATTGGAGGCATAGGGGCAATTTGGTCATTTTAATGGCCAGATGTAATAAATGCATGTATGGGGATGATACATGGTCTAAGATATGCCAAACTGTATGTGAAATGTCAAGAAAGTGTTATTTTCAAGAAAACATGCAAAGGACAAGATCTTAAAAACAATAAAGTGATGTAAACACAATAAAGGACAAGTGTAAGGACCAAAATGCAAAATTCACAAAAAGTGTGGAAACCTAGTTCAAAATGTATTCAATGGCTTCTATTCTAATGTGCAAAAGATAGATCAACTGAAAATGTGGTACTGAGTTGTGTGAAAATTGCAACGTGATAATTTCCTGAAAACTCAAGGTCTAATGTGCAAAATTCACACATAAGTGCAACTGTGATTAAAATATGAAACTAAAGATCAATTTATAATGCAAACATGATTTTTAAATGAAATCTAAGATTAAGTGCAAAATATGAAATGAAATAAGCGAAAAATATCAAAAAAATATGAGAAAACAAATAAAACCCTAAATGATGGATTTGAAATTAGTTTAAGGGTCTAGATGCAAATTTCCTATGCTCAAGGATAATATATTGTAAACTTCGGGGTCTACATGCAAAATTACAGGATTTATGTGTGATAAAATATAAACTATTATGATGATCAGTATAATTATGAAGTTTCTTAGGGTTCAGAATGCACATTTTACACAGAAAACTCATTTTTTAAAAGTTCTAGGACCGTAGTGCAAAACTTCAGGACTTAGTTTTAAAGAAAATATGAAATTAGGGACCTAAATGTGAGAAAACAAGCATTGATGCAAATAAAACAGAAACTTAGAATATGTAGGGAGCTACATGCAATTTTTGAAGAAACAAAATAAAGGAACAAAATTTATTTAAAACTACAAGGGTGTAAATATAAAAAGGACTTAAGAAAAAAGATTCAAGGACTTAACTGTAACGTCCTAAAACTAACTGGACCTAAACTAAAGAAACTATTCTTCGAAGATCACTGGAGAAGATGACGACGGAGTGGCTCACGGCATTCCAGAGACTGGAAGGTTAAGGCATCGCTCGGAGGAGCATTGGAGCAGCACATGCAGGGTCCTAGTGGTGTCGTCGAGGGCTGAGGAGGTCTGAGGTGTTCCTCCCACATTTAGATCTGGCAGTGGGAGTTGCAGTGGTGAGGGCACAGCTCTAGAGGCTGAGGCAAGAACGAGCCTGCATGGGGGCATTGGTGGTGAGGCAGCAGAGCTTCCTGGTGTGGTCACGAGCGATGTGGGGCATCCATAGTCTGTAGGGGACTTGAACGGTTGCAGTCAACGGCAGTAGGTGACAGTGACGGTCCCTGGGCCACAATAGGCCAAGGAAATCACCACCTGAGGGACGAAGGCTCAGGGAAAAAGAAAGAGAGAGAAGGGGAGAGTCTTTGGGTGCTTATGTTGACCTAAGAGACCACTAGCCTTGCCGGCGGTGGTGAACCCACTGTTAGAGAAGAGGAAGACGGCACAATAAGAGAAAAAATGCAGGAAAAAACCAATTCTAATGCTATGGAATGAAGCGAATCACATAGAGAAATAAGAATGCATCTATGTTGTACTAGGGGGAAGATTACTTGAGTCGCGGTGTTTCCCGGTGGCATCCTGGCGGTGGCGCTCCTCTGTCGCGGGCGTTCTGTGTTGCCAGAAGACAATGGTTTGAGATTTCTCGGGACTGCGAGAAGAGGCTAGATTGAGGATTGGAGTATTCTTCTGGGCTCTCAGCGTGTGTCCAAGGGTTTCAGGCATTGGAAGGAGAGACCCCCTTAGTCGACGTTGAGAGACCTTTTAAACACCAACAAAGCTCTCCCATGCCGTCAATCTTTTCCAGCGAGGGTTGAACGTCGTCCAATGCTCGCATGAGCTGGAGGAGATTGGCCAGAGATCATTGGAGGTGGAGGATGTGTTCCGGAGACTGCGGGATCTCGTCAGAGATGGTGCTAGAAAATGCAGGCGGATTTTTGGTGATTAAGGGGGTTGCCTGAATTATGTTCGGGTTTTAAAAAGTTTGTTATTGAGTAGTTAAATGGGTATTGGGCCCACGATTGGGTTTGGTAGTGGGCTTTTGTTTTGGTTTTTTTCTGGCTTTTGTTTTTGGGATTTTTTAGGGATTTTAGGTTTTTATTTGGGTTTTATGAATTTAAATAAATTTTTGATTATGTGATTTATGGTTTAATTAATTAGTTTTGAATTAGGGATTTTTTACGGTTTTAATTACTTTGGGGATTTTAGGATTTTACTTATTTTAGGGTTTTGGATTTTAATTATGATTTTGAATTTAATTAAGTTTTATGGGTTTTAATTATGGTTTTTAGTTTAATTTGGGTTTTTATGTTTTAATTAGTCTTTTAATTAAGGGGTTTTAGATTTTGCTTAGGGTTTTTAGTTTAATTAGAGTTTTTGTGCTTTTATTACGGTTTAGATTTTTAATTTGGGTTTTGATATTAATTTAGGGGTTTTGGGTTTAATTAATTAAGGTTTTTCTGAACTTAAGTGGATCAAAGTTTTGTGTTTGAGTTTTAATTTAGATTTAATTAGTTTTTTGCTTGACTTAATTAGGGCTTTAGTTTAAGTTGTTGTTTAATTGGTTTTTATTAGGACTTTGACTTAGATTTTGATTTCATTGATTTTGCTTGATTTTTGTTTGGATTAGGGTTTTTTTAATTGGATTTAATTTTTTAATGGATTTTATTAAGTTTTACTTGATTAGGGTTTTAATTTGGATGTTAAATGGATTAAATGGATTTTGACTTTAATTAGGGTTTTTATTTGATTAATTAGGGTTTTCATTTGATTAATTGGATTTTATGTGGGTTTAAGTGGATTTTATTTAATTTTGACTTTAATTAGGGTTTTCTCTTGATTAATTGGATTTAAATGGATTTAAGTGGATTTTATTTAATTTTGACTTTTATTATGTTTTTTGTTTGATTAATTTGGATTTTAAGTGTTTTAAATGAATTTTGTTTGGTTTTAATTCTTAATTATTGTTTTTTGCTTTGATTAGGTTAAAGTGGACTGGTGTGGGCCTAAATGGGTTTCTGTGGGCTTGAGTGGGTTTGAGGGTTTTGGTGGAGCTAGGGTTTAGGTTTCAGGTTTGAAGATTGGGGTTTTGGTGGTCACAACTACAACGTCTTTCCAAAAGAGCCTACTGCTAGGTGACTGCAAAATTTGAGTGTCTACACCTACATTGTCCCTCAGATTATTTTCCTATCATTCATGTTTTATTCATTGTTTCCTAGAGATTTTTCATGTTTTTGCATTCATCTTAGGAATGTGCATTAGGAGTAGACAAGCAAACACACACTAGATCATGAGCAAGCGGTTAACCCTATAAGTTTGAATTCTTCAGGCATATGGGTGTGCCTAACTCCTTCCTCTTGCGTAATAAGAATCCTTATCCTTTCTTTGGCCCGTAATAGCTAAGAGTTGCATCCATTAGGCACGGAGCACACACGCATTCATTTGCATCATTTTCTTGCATTCATATGCATCTTGGTTTTCCTCATCTTTCCATTAAAAGACTAGGTGGCGACTCCTTTTCCTTATCCTTTTCTTATCCTTCTTTGGTGTTTCCGAGTCGAGTCTCCTTCCTCGGATTAACTATCTTTTCCATGACCATGTTGGGATTCTTCGTGTGTTTCCACGCACTGAGGAGTCATGCAGGGTTCCACCAGTGTGGTCACAGGAAATGGCGACTCCACTGGGGGTAACTAGATTCTAGTTTTTGTGTTAGTTTTCTTGCTTGCTTGGTGTTGTTTTATACACTTTGTGTTTGTTTGCTTGTCCTAATTGTTTGTACATATTTGACTATATATGCTTTTTGTGTTTTTACACGATTGCTATGTCACAGCACATGCACATGTCCTGATTCATGCCTTTTGTTATAATGCTTGCTTCCTTTTCACCTACTAGATAACACAACACTAGCACATGCCATGCTCATGCCTTTTGCTTGTTGATTGAGTGTTTGTATGTCATGGTTTTGTGTTTTATTCCCCTTTTGTATTTTCTATGATTAGGAGAGTAGAGACATGATTGTTTCCCTTCCTGGTTAAAATAAAACACACAAATTCAGATAAACAAAAAATAAGGCAAAACTAGAGACAAATGCTCACAATCCCCTTTAGTTTAATAAAATACAAGTAAAAGACACCAAGCATATTTGCATGAATGATCATTTTAGAAAGCATGCATCTTCTCCTCTCTTGTGTCCACCCATAGTCTGCGAAGGACAGTTCTAGTTCCCCATTCTATTGCTTTGGCGTAGGATGTGTTGCCATTCTATCCCCCTTTGTCTGGGGTCATGTCGGTGTTAGTAGAGGGTACAACTCTTTGTTACTACAGGAGTCAAGGCCTCCAACGAACCACTCATTCACTGTCTACGCTTTGGCCAAGATTTAGAATGGGAACCTTACTTTTCTAACTAGAGTCAATACCCAAACCCATGAGTGTGTCTCATGTGGTCAACCCTAGGCGGGACACACATGGTGAGAGAGTGCACTTGAGGACATTCATCTACATGTGTGTGCTATTCATGCCACCCTAACAAACAATTGCATAGCTCACATGTTTCTTTTTTTGTTTTTCTCTGTCTTTTCTTCTACACTCACAAACTAGTTTTTTTGATCACAATGTTCTATGTGCGAGTTCCTTGGCTAGAGCGCAGGAGATCCTTTCACTGACCTCAGTCTTGAGGCATTGTTCTCGGTTGTCTCTCCTTGAGCTATCTGCCACTTTCAAAAATAGCTCCTCGTAGGTGTCGTCCCTCAGTTTGCAATCGTAGTCCCATCCTTATTCACTCGCGATCCATTATGGCCCAATGAGTTTCTGAGACCTTTGTACCAACTACTTCGGAGGGGATCTCTGTTTTTGCCCCTCCTTCCTCTCTCATCTTGACGTCTGCTACTTCATCTGTTCTCCATGATAGCTACTTTCAGGCACATGGAGTTCCATGTCCTTCAGTTTTGGGACACTGGCAGACCTTGATTGCTCTGGAGCCTGTGACTGAGGTGGTTACTGTGACCACCACAAGGACACCTGATCTGGTAATGCATGGCCTTTTGGTTGGTTCAACCTCCTTTGACACACAGTTGGCTACGATTGCTTCCTCTATAGGAATCCAACTAGTCAGTTCATTGAACATTCAACCCCCTTTGACATCCCTTCTGCTTGCTCTTTCAGCCCTCGGTAGCACTATTGATGGCTCTAGTACTGTGCAGTCTCAGCAGCTGCTGGCTATTACACAGAAGCTACAGAACATGGCCTTTTCTTTGGATCCTACATTAACTACCTCTATTTGTACCATTCCTGATGTTTTGCATCAACCAACTCAGGAATTCCATGCTGCACTTATCACACCACCACCACAGCCATTGCCACAGCTCCTCGCTACTACGGTGACGGGTGCCACTTCTCTACCATTAGCATCAGTACCACTGTATACATAGCATGTTCCTTCATCTGCTGGTGGCCAACCTTTTGGGCTGGTAGGAGCAAAGCGACCTACAAACCCAACTATACTAGTGCAGCAATTGTTGCTCCCACACACATCACGTCTAGCACAGCATATTGCCGCTCCTTTACCTCTGCATTAGATTTGGGCTCCAACATACATGCTACCACCTACCACACACATGCATGGGTATGCTAGTCATCAAGCCACGACACCAGGTAGCAAGATGATAGATCTGGAGGAGCACATGGGTGCTATAAATAGCATACACGGGACCCACCCTAGCTGCACAGTCAATGTCAATAGCGACGCCAGATGCTCTACTCACCAGGTTGAGCGATTTGGAAAGAGCACTATTGTTAGTGTAGGGTAGGGATCGCCAATCTTATACCTTCTGCACATTCTAGAGGCCTTACTCCCTTCAAATTTTCATATCCCTGAATTTGAAAAATACAATGATAAAGGTTGCCCAGTTTCACATCTTAGGGAGTTGAGTGCATCTTCGATCAAAGTTGGCACCTGAGTCGAGAGCTCACTACATAGCAGAAGTTTTCCTATGTTTGTGGCATTCACCAAGCAAACCATGGCTTCAAACCACAATGGAGGGACCAGCAATGGATGTGGTGGCAGCTATGGATCTAACACTAGATATTCGAGGAGGAAGGATGCCGTCAAGAATGTCGTGGCTTATGTAGGAGCTCTTGTTATGCCAGTTAGTGTGGTGAACTCGCCAGCGCCGAATCAGTTAGTTTATACCTAGGCACCAAGGGCACCACGCACATCACAAATCACCACCACTGCCGAGCCAGTATACCATCCCACACCAGCAAGGCAAGGGCACAACCTAGGATCAAGGTGGCCTCGACGACATGAAAGGGATTACACCGCTCTGGTTGAGCCACTGAGTGCTGTATTTCCCAAGGTTGTGTCACTCCTGAAGCTTTTGGATGTTTGCCTGCCACCAAATCTACTTCCGCGGTGGTTTAAAGCGGATTTATATTGCACTTACCATAGTGTCATGGGGCACTCTACGGATAACTGTTTCATGCTCTAGACTGCCATTCAGGACATGATTGACTAGATGGTCATCCTCATCAACACATAGGAGGTAGAGCCTTCGCCAGCTGCACCAACACCACATTCTCCTATGTCTGCACATAGCAAAATAATCAATCGGCCCTTGCCTAAGCATGTAACCGGAACTTCACGAGTTCATCTTGTTTCTTCTGTTGAGTTTCAATCGTCACAGTTAGATCCTTCCCTTCTCATTCATTTATCTCAGATCCTTTTCCCCACAAGCTTTACCAATCTTTTCTTGAAGCTTCTGACTCTACGGTTAATATAATTTAGCTAAATGCTAGACTAAGGCGCGCAACCACTAAACCTACCATGCAATCCATCTCATCATCGGTTAGTTTAGTAGTTAGGCCAAAGCCCGACCTAACCCTGAAAACGCCAATACACACTTCATCAAATACACCAGCCTTGGTCCTAGTATAATTGAAGGCCCGTACACGTGTGGTCACTAACCTAACACAGGATAATCACAATATGCCTTACAATTATGCCACGGAAATGTGCGCTGAGATAACGCGGTCAAAATGGGTGTACAAACCCATTGCTTCATCATCCCAACCAGAGAGCCAAATTCCCAATCCTGTCCCTGAAGAAGTAGTTCCAAGAGCCAATCCTGCCACTACCAAAAGGACCCACCTGTAGCAGACATTACAGCCCAATTAAAGAAAGTTAAAGCGGATATTTCCATTTGGGACCTAATCCATACATCAGTTAAACATAGGGAGGCCTTCCTCTGAGTTTTCCAAGCTGCTCACGTTTCCCCAACTATACAACCATCAACCTTGGAAAACATGGTAGGAATGGTAGATATACCACAGGTGATTTCTTTCTCTAGTTTAGAATTACCCCCAGCAGGGACCAATCACAATCAACCCTTGTTCATCACAATGCTGTTCCAAAATTTCCGCATTTCTCTTACTTTAGTGGATAATGGTGTCGGCTTAAATGTTTGCACTTTGTGAACTGCAAGTCAGATCGGATTCAAATCCGAGGATATTACCCCAATTGTAAAGCGAATAATGGCATTCGACAACACGCACCATGATGCTTTAGGGATCTTGGTTATTCCTCTAATCGTTGGTCCTACCCATTTTGAGGTAGAACTTTTTGTTGTCAACCTTGAACCGTCCTTCAATCACCTACTTGGGCGTCCTTGGCTCCAAAAGCTTCAGGTCATCCCCTCGACTCTTCACAAAATGATTAAGTCCCGTTGGAACAACGACATTGTTTTGTAATGGTAGAAAATCTTGAAAGGTAGAAAGTCGAGGCGGTCTCTTCATTGGCTCCTCAAACTGTCCATTTTGATCACAAGCCTTTTGATTTGCTCTACCGAGTTGACCGCTTGAGGCCTATCAATTTCATTCTGATTCTCGAGCATGCCAGTCATTTGACCACTTTTGGAAATCCTTTTGTGATGATTGAGAATCTTTGGCAAAGGTGGGGGTACGAGAACGGAGCATCCCTCGGGCAGAATGGACATGGAATCACCAAGCCAATCACCTTGGAGAAAAGATAAGAGTTTGAAGGACTAGGATACAAATGGAAGTCGCAGGATGGATTCTCGAGAAATCATAAGTTCCAAAAACTCATTATTCCATGGGATTTAACTAACTTTGTAAGTACAGGATTTCTAGATCCTAATTAGAATCTTGTTGCTATAAAATCTGAACATAATGAGCCTACTAGTGGACGAAATGGATGTGTGTTGAGGACTACTATTCCGAGGATGAGATTGTGGATTGCATAACAAGTCTAATATTGTCCTTTCCATCAAGCACAACAAGGCTTGCGTTGCTGTCTTCATAGTTGGTTATAGTTATAGTTTCGACAAAGACAGTTTCAGCTGTAGTTTCACTAGTAAATCAATCAGCCTTGACAAAGTCGCAATCAAATCAGCCGAAATCGTCACCTGAGGTGCGAGAGATCACCAGTGCATACTATGTGGATTTTGCTTCCAATGAAGGGGAAGGAGATGTTGTAGTGGCACAAGTTGACAGTATGCTCAGTGATTTGGAAGTTCTATTCTAGAATCAGCTGGCAACGTTGGTGGAAAATGCAGAAAGTGAACTCAAGCATAGAAAGGGAAAAACTGTAATTCCGAAATGCATTGCAGAGTAGACAGTCCCATAGGGTTAGTTTACCATAATGGCCCTAAAGGAAGACAAACCAGTGAATGCTAGACTAGAGGAGTTCATCTCCAATTAGTAGGGAGGCAGGTCTAGTTGGCGTTACTAGTTTCAGCCCTACTTGAGTGGTGGCGTCAAAAAAAAAAGATACTGAGTTAGGCTCAGAAGAGAATGTGGGTGGTAGCACTTACATCAGCAAGTCAAAGGACAACTTCCCACCTATCACGCACATTGTACATACCACCTGAGAAAACTGGAAAAATAAAAATAGTTGTCCACACAATAAGACTGTGGAGGAGGTAGAACAACCAGATACAACTGTAAGTTCGGAAGCGCTAGAATCTGCGATTGTCAGAGGTGCTTACAAAAAGACCAGAGTAACAGTGACCATTCTGAAATGTCGTCAAAGGCAAAATGCTTGGCAAATTTGTACCTTTGAAGTCACGGATCCATCTTTCCAGCAAGAGGTCCTCTCTAAACTCATTGCATATTGTAACCATGCCGTTGGGGGTGGCCACAAATAAATATGTAATATTATGTGTGTGCCAAAAGTCGGCAAAGCCACGGCAAAAATAAAATGATGCAAAATGTAGGAGTCGCCACCTAGTCAATTAAAATGGAAGACGAGGAAAACCATATAACTTGAAAATCATGCAAAACAATAAACGAAAAGTCTTCGTAAACCAGAAATGCGGGTAAGGATCCCTATTACGTACGAGGAAGGTGTTAGGCACCCTCGTACGCTCGAAAAAGCGGTCTTCTATTGGTTTCTCTTTTGCTTATGAGATGTCGGCTTTGCAGCCTTTACTGTACGCCCGAGGGCAATATGCCATGCCATGCTAATGAGTGTGGTGTCTAAAGTATAGGTGCATGATGTGTAGGGGTGTGTCCTAATGCTCAGAAATATCACTCGTGCGCCGGGTCAAGTGTTGATGCAATAATATTGCATAATAAGATCAAAGATCTAATATCTTGAGTGATTTATCATCCTTGCTTTCTATATCCCTAAATGCAATCTAAAATGCAAGAAAACTGCTGAAAACAGAGGTGCACCTTCCTAATGCATCAAGGAAGAAAACCAAAGGAAAACCCAGAAGCAAATCGGGTCAGGAAAGCAAGCAAAAAACATGTGACAACCTACTGTGTGCAACTAAAAATAGGTCACTGCACCTGCTTGGTGCGCCAGACTGGTGCGTCAGTCTGGTGCGCCCCCTATGTGCATCTATGTGGGCCAGGAAAATATGCTGAGGGAAAAACAGAAAGCCATACTAAACCAAAACATCAGAGGATGTATTCTGGAAAAGCATGCTGTAGAATCATTCTGTAAAACTCAGGGAAACATGTATTAAAAGTGCAAGAGATGCAAATGCAATGACCTTGAGCTCAAGGGCAGGTAGCCTCACACAAGATCTCACATATGTGAACTAGATGAAGAATGCATGATTCAGCCAAGCCACTGGATCCTGGGGCGATGCACATGGTTCTCCACAACGGAGTAAGGTGCAATCGGCCTACCAGATTCAGCCTGGAACTGAATAATGAAATGAAGAAAACAGACGAAAAACAATCCGAATAAGACTGAAAAGCATGCAGGTGTCATCATGACACATCAGAGAATCAATCATAAAGAATCAAACTCAATATCTCAAATAAAGCCATGCAAACAAAGATGCTAAATGCAAGTGATCTGATCTCTGGCCAGTCTGGCGCGCCTGCTTTGTGCGCTAGAGTGGTGCGCCTGAGATGTGCGCCCCAGGGAGTCTGGATCAGATTGCAATCTGATCCAAAATCCACCCCAGCAGAGATAAAGGGTAATTCGTGCTAATGCATATGGGTTCATGCCATTATTAAGAACTGAAAACATGATGGGGATGCATACGATCGAAAATCATCATGTAAATCATGCATTTAGAATTAAAACAAGTTGATGGGTTCATGTATGAAAGCATGCAAAATGCCAAAGCATAGACATGTTCT
>JAMKQA010017963.1:0-14976 GCA_024699735.1 Posidonia australis | reverse complement strand
TATAAATTCCTTGTCTATATCATTTGCTCTTATCCTCTTCTTGTATGTTATATAAATTGCATAAGTAGTTAAGCTTGATTATATCTGTTAAATAATATCCTTTGTATGCAATTTTCATTAATCTCTAAAAAGTAGTTGAAGTAATTAAAAAAGGTGTTAATTCTCTATTCATCCCCCCTCTAGAGGAGCTATTCGATCCTACAATACTGACTTGTTGAACAACACAAAGAAAGAACTTAGCAAAAGGATTGAGATGAAGGACATGGGAGAAGCATCTTATGTTCTTGGAATATAGATCCTTAAAAATCGGAGATCTGGAATACTGAGTATAAATCAAGAAAGATACCTACGTACAGTGCTGAAAAGGTTTGGAATGGATAATTACTCCTCAGCCCCTACACCATATGTTTTTGAGAAAAGATTAAGGACCAATGTCTTGGAAAGGAGAAAGAACATTTAAGAGCACCTTATGCCCAAGTGGTTGGAAGTTTAATGTACGCTATGTTGTGTACACGACTAGACTTGTCATGTGCTGTAAGTGTTGTCAGCAGGTATCAAAGTAATCCCGGAACAAAACATTGGGAAGCTGTAAAAAAAATAATGAAATATGTGAAAGGAACTCTACATCATAAGTTGACTTATCAAGCGGATGAGCTTGAATTGCTTGGTTATACAGATACTGATCTGGGTGGTGACAAAGATGATGGAAAGTCCACTTCGGGACATGTATTCATCTGTGGAGATGCAACTGTATCTTGGGGAAGTAAAAAGCAAGGATGTGTAGCCAAATACACATAGGAAGCTGAATATGTTGCCTGTAGTGTAGTTGCATCACATGTTGTTTGGATCAGGAGATTTATAAATGATTTAAATCTCAACTTAATAAATGGTCCAATAGAAATGTATTGTGGTAACCAAGCGGCAATTAGTCTTGTACATAGTGGTGCAAATATAACAAGAGAACAACACATTAATATACATTATCACGATATTCGTGATATTGTGAAAAGTGGGGAAATAAAACTCAGTTACATACCCACATCAGATATGATTGCTGATCCTATGACAAAAGGAATTACAGTAGAAAAATTCATTAAGTTTGTGAACTTAATGGGATTATGGTACATTTCCATAGATAATGGAAATGAAGAACATTTTCATGAATAGTGGGAGTGGAAATTGAAGTAATACACTTCACGAATAGTGGAAGTGGAAGATTAACATCTTCTTGCGTGAAACTTGGACGTGGTCTTCATCACCAAGTGGGAGATGTTGACTAGTGGTCATGAAGACCACCGTTACAGTCAACGGAGGTCAAAGAAATTATTTGCCGGAGTTATTAGCTTTGATTCGCCAGAGTTATTGGCCGGCGTAAATCAAGGAGCCATTACTGAGGCGGAGGGAGGTGGAGACGTTGAGACTCCACTTTAAAAACATGGGAAAACGAAGGGAATATTTTCAGGAAAAACATACCTTCATTTTCTGATTTCTCCACCTCGACGGAGCTTCCATCCGACGATCTACAACATTTACATGGGATGGGTCACTGTTACTTGATGTCTCTTTCTTCTAAATCACAAACTTTGGCGAAATAGGGTTTCCTTCCTTTCATTTACGGGTCCTACTATTGTAACCCACTTGGTTGCATTTTGAGCATGTCATTACTGCCTTTAATTTCCTTACCTTGTGTGGATACTTGTGCTTGTTTCTTTTCTTCTTTGGTCTACCCAATTGTGTCTTGTTGTGAGTTGGGAGGACTTCCTATCAGGCATAGGAGAAGTGCTTATACACTTTCTTGTTTATGTTGGTACGGTAGACTGACATAGTCCTCAATAGTGTGCTTGATACTAAATAGTGCTGCAATTGCAAGGAAATAACAAAGAAATAATATGAAACCTCAACCATGAATATGAAATAACAAAATGAAATAACAAGAACAAATACTCAAAATTCCAAACAAGATTACAACCTAATACATATTTTGCAAGAAAAGACTGTTCATATCATATAATTTGATTTACATCAAATTCACTAAAATTGATCAACCAATATACACACATAGATAACAATAAGTTAAAAAATGGCAAGGTATTCCAACACGTAGATAATAAGAAACTATAATGTCATCCGTAAGAAGCAAGACATAATATTTACCTGCATGTATACATGGGATACTTGTGAGGTCCCATTTTCTACATCCACAAGTATTGTTTTGTAAATCAACTTCAAATGGTCTTTGTACACAATTAATTTCAAACTTGAGGTCTTCAGTGTTGTGGATGTCACATTTTCTTGATTCATACTTAGGCTTCTCCAATTCTTCAACTATTTTTGGACATAACAACGAAGTTGTATTAATAATTCTTCTTTCTTGATTTCTCTTCATCAATATTTTTCAACATTTATATAGTGTGCTACAGAACCATTATTGTAGTATTTTTCTAGCCCATCATCACATAATACCACTCTAAAGTGTATTTTTCTAGAATGCATCTGCATTTAGAGCACAAATGTATTTAAAATCTTATTTGTAGTTAGCTAGAATAAATAGTACATCAATTTGTACAATCATTAAATATAGTTTGCATTCTACATCAGTAAATGCTAATAAACAGTGAATTAATTTAAAACCCTATAAACATTATCATTAAATCCTAATTTAAATTAGGAAATTAAACTATCATTAAGTAAATCGATCATTACAACAATCAATTTACAATAAATTAGGAAATTACACTAAAATAAACAGATAACCTTCAAAATTACGTAATTTGGGAAATTTAACTAAAATAAACAGAAAATCATTAAACCCTAATTGAAATTGTAATTCAAAACGTATTGAGACCCTTATTTTAAACCCTAACTAAAACCCTAATTGAAAACTTAACTAAAAGCCTAATTGAAAACCCCAATTGAATACTCAAATCGAATTCCCTAACTACAACTCTCAAATGTTGGTACCCCAAATTAAACACCCAATTGAAATGATGATGTACCTGTTGTTGCTAACGAAGCAAATGAAAACGTTATTGGCATCAACTAGAGTAGATTGTCGGCCTTCCGCAGAAGCACTCACAATGGAAGACGAACAAGCACTGATGGAGAGTGGTGTTGATCATAAAGGACTTCAGCAAGATCGATTTGATTGTAGGTGCTCCCTTCAATCGCTGCCATTCATGAGTTTCTTGGGTTTCAATATGTGAGAGAGATGAGGGATGTTAGGGTTTACTAGTGGGAAAATAACGTTGTTTCTTAACAATATTAGTATGGAAATTTCAAGTTGGGACAAAATACGACTTGAGGGTACTAAAGTGAGTCCTTTAAATATTTAGAATATCAATGTGAAAATCATGTAAAGTTGAGAGTACCAATATGAAATTTACTCTCTATTTTTTGTTGATAGATGGTAAAAATGCCACCAAGATCAAGAATATCTAAGCCTTATCCTTCCTTCTCCCAAGTAACAAACCATGCTCCTTGTGGGTTAGATGTGCATTTTTGCTAATCTAAAGAAGGGCCTAAGGTGCCATAACGAGATTGGTTTTTCCATAGATGATGTCAACTAATGTCACCTCCTTTACTAGGGATACCAGTGGATATATGAAATCCAAAAATCTACTCCACGTGGTCACATTTGCATTTGAATTCTCAATTTTTATTTGATTCTGGAAAATTGAATTTAGATTCTAAAAAAAACCAAAACAAAAAAAAATTGAAGTACATACCAATGTTGATATATTTGCTTTGAAAAAAATACAAATATGAAAATGATATCCATATTCGTAAAAGATTCACATTTGTATTCGTATAATGTATATGATCTATTTACATATACTTTATTTTTAATCCACTTCAATATTTTTTGTATATATTTAATTTTTGAAGAAAATAGATTATATATTACTGAAAGATATTTCTGGTTATATTATGTTTCGGATATTTGATATGAATGTGTATCGAATGTTTGATGAATGCGGATACGGTTTAATTTATTTTCAAATTATTTAGAATGAATATAGATAATATCTGAAATCGGATGAATCGAACGGATTCGAATACGACTACTAAAAAATAGCATATTGGTTCCACATTCACTTCGTTTACACCCCTATCCTTTGTCACGAGTCAAGCATTAATGTCAAGCAATTCAATAAGTTGATAAATCTTGAAATGGAAATATAAAAGAGAATATCATTATGGGACATTGGGAAGCCAGAATTGAATCTTCTACGATCAAATTAGATATGGGAAATGGCACTTGATAACCAGAGATTGAGATTGTTAATCATAAGATTGTATAACTCTCTCAATGCTTGCAATATTGGATGAGCAACTTGGAAGGATAATCATGAATACACATGGATGCAATATTTAGCCTACAAGAGGTATGTCGAAAATGCCTAGACAAGTTAGAGAGTCTTGGTCATGTTAGTTGCTACAGGTAATAATGGCTAGCTTGTATGACGTTGCTGATGTCAAATTTTAATATATTACAAGCGTAGCGTATGGATCGATTCCATAGAGAATAGAATAATGCAACAAAGATTAATTGACAGTTAATGATGGGAAAAAGATACAAATTGGAGTGATTGTTTAAGATTTGATTGATTTAAACACTTAAAGAAAATTCAGAAGAACAAAGAATTAGGGTTTTCAAATCAATTCATGTAAGTACAAGATGCATGATTAAATCTACTCTCTTTCTCACTTCCTGATCTAAATAATTTAATTTAATGACTTTTATCCTAATAAGCATAATTTATATGCAATGCACTATAGAATATCAAGTACTAGATAAAAATACACAAATTAAATTACATCGAATGATATACATTAGATTTAAGATTATACACATAATCCCTAATTATTCTTCCCTAAGCATAGACTAAAAAGATGCATTCAATATTAGTCCTTCAAAGTTTATCAATAAAATAAAGATTCATACGATATACATCTAGTCTAAGTAATCATGACATTAAAACTTGAGAAGATAGAGAGAGATTTAATTATAATATCTGAAACTTACATGAATTTCATCTAAATCCTAGTTCCAAAATTTAATTGCACATGAAAATTATAAAAAATAAAGACTTAAATATAGAAATTAAAATAAAAGATATAGTTGAAGAAAAAGTGAAGTTTTATTGATAGAAACTAAGATTACAGCAAGAAAAACATTTGAAGCTTTCTAAAATAAGAGAGGAAAAGTATAAGCCTATAGGATGGAACCTTCTCTTTAGATCTACAACAATGGTCATTTTATAGATTTACAGGGCATTTCTCATGTCGGAAACAAATTCGATTACAAAATTTAAATTCTGATTTTAAATACTAGATATTTACAACTTAAAATCGTAACGACAAAAGACCAGGTCAAAAATCTGATCCACAGCACCTAAGAGGCGCCACTTGTGCATTTGGGTGCCTAAGAGGTGTTTAAGTAATCTAGATTTTTATTTGGTTTATTCCTGTCATTTAGATGATATTTTTTGAAATCTTTAGGCATATGAAAATTTAGATTTGAATATTCGATGTGGTTCAACATTCTCTGTGTAAAATTCTTTTCTTTTCTGGTTCAAATATAATTTAAATTTGAATTCAGATTTAAATTCTTTGCACATTTATTCTTTTTCGTTACTTTTCTTTCTTTTTTTAGTTTCCGTGATGGATTTTAAGTGACATTTGAAATTGATGAGTGTCTTCAAGAAAGATGAAAAATAAGGAGTTTTATTAATTTTGCTACTATTGTAACTGTAAGCTTTAATTTAAACCTCATGCTCGAGTAACTTATCTACACAAGCTTATGAAAAGTTGTATAGAGTTACAGAAAGTCCATAATCACGGACGCTACGACTTCATTTTTTGTTTTTGACTATAAAAAATGTAAACGAAAATAAAGAAGATTAAAGTAATTAATTATTTTTTAATTTCAATGTAATATTATTTCACTTCTATCATGTATCATCAACTATTTATGATATTATTAATGTATTTGAGTTATTAAACGATAAATTCTTAAATTTTTTATTAATTTTAAAATTATATAAATTCATTAATATTGATCCGAAATTCCTATGCGACTCGGTGGTGGCCCGATTCGAAATACAGTGGATGGTTTGTTTTGGTTGTAGACAGGGGCAGTGTCGGCGCATTTCTTTACTCGGTTTTGAAAAATTGCAAAAAAGGTCCACCTGATTGTAACAACAGAGCAGTACCAGTGAAAAAAAAAGACTCTGGTCACAGCTCCAGAGCAAATGACAGCAAGAAAGAGAAGGAAGGAAGGAAGGAAGGAGCCCCACGTTACAGAGAGCCAGAAAGAGAGGTTGCAACCAACATAGGATTGATTGATCCCCTACCACCCTCCGCTAGGGTTGGATCCTTGGAGTTATCCCCATCTATCATTGGCATCTCCATTCCTACCCTTTTCCCATCTGTCTCCTCCTCCTTCGCCACAGTTCTCTTCCTCCCCGCTACCTTTGCCAATTACTTATTGGTGGGTGGTGGGTGGTGGTGGTGGTGTTACACTTGGCTGTTATTTCTCTTATCTTTATTTTTGACATACCAAGCAAGGAATATTAAAGACAGCGCCAGAAGCCGAGTTGGCGGCAAGAGGGAGAGAGGTGGGGAGTGAGAAGAGAAAGGGGTGATAGAAAGGGAGAGGTGACCTACTACTACTATCACTACCACTACCACCACCACCACTACCACCACCACCACCACCAGCAGCAGCAGCAGCTTCTTGTTGTTGTGCTTATTAGTACCAGTGGAGTGGGTGCTCTTACCACTGGGGAATGCTCATGGGATAGAAGCCTCCCATTACCATTTGCAGCAGCATTCGGAACACCACTCGTCGGTGGTGCGCCAAGTTTCTGTCGTTTCTCCAGATCTTGAGCATTCGTTCGGATTCGCCATCTGGTTATCTGTTCGGACTCCTCGCCGCTTGCAATGGAGGCCAACGCAGGGTTGGTCGCTGGGTCTCACAACAGGAACGAGCTGGTCGTCATCCGCCGTGACGGCGAGAGCGGGGTGAGTTGTAGGAGTTGTTTTGCCACCCCCACTCTCTTTTCTTTGTTGAGATTATTATGGGTTTCTTTTTCTTCTCTGGGGTGTTACCAAATCTCTTTCATCTCTGTGTTTGTAGCCGAAGCCTTTGAACCAGCTGAGTAACCAATTCTGCCAGATTTGTGGGGATGAGGTTGGGCTCACTGTTGACGGCGAGGCCTTTGTTGCCTGCAACGAATGTGCCTTTCCGGTTTGCCTGACCTGCTATGAGTACGAGCGCACAGAGGGTAGCCAGGTCTGCCCACAGTGCAAGACAAGGTACAAGCGGCTCAAAGGTAAGGCTTTTCCGGAGTCCATATTTGCAGCTTACCTCTATTTTTTTTTTCGACAGAACCGTGTAGTGGGTAGTGTTTTTACTTTCTGCAATCTAACGGAGGAGTTGGGTTTGTTGGGACGGCACAGGATGTGCTCGGGTTGATGGGGATGAAGAGGAGGATGGTATTGATGATGTTGACAATGAGTTCAATTTCGCCTGGAGGAGTGGCAAGAAGGACATGCAGTACATTGCAGAGTCCATGCTGCAGGGTCACATGAGCTATGGCCGTGGTGGTGATTCTGATGATCCTCAAGGAGTTGGCACAAAACAAGTCCTTTTGCTCACCAATGGAGAAATGGTACACCACAATTTCCGCTTCTCTTAATGAATTTCTTATGCAGACACATATTAACATCTTTCCCATGAAGTTTTCTTAGTTTTAGTCTTTCTCTAACTGCATCTTTTGATTAAAAAAAAAAAAAAACCTTTCTCTTGATGTTAGGTTGATGATATCCCCCCTGAACAACATGCTCTTGTACCTGCTTTCACTGGTGGTGGAGGCAAAAGAATTCATCCCCTTCCATTTCAGGACAGACCAAACATCCCAGGTATATAGAATCTGCTCCTTCAGGTTATGATTAGGTATTTACGAACTATTTATGTTCCTGGAGGGGTTATCACTATTTAGATTCTGAAAATGATCTACTTGTTTTTTCTTTGCAGTGCAACCCCGGCCAATGGATCCTTCCAAAGACTTGGCAGCTTATGGTTATGGAAGTGTGGCCTGGAAAGAGAGAATGGAGAGCTGGAAGCAAAAGCAAGAGAAGTTGCAGGTTTTCAGGAATGAAAATGGTGGCAAGGATGGGGATGATGATGGTGATGTGGCAGATTTACCTCTGTAAGCTAATTCAGTTCTAATCATTGTCCAAGTACTGAAAGCTATGAACAATTTGGAGCTCGTAGAAAACAATACTCTTTTCTTTTGCTTTGAACTTTTAATGATTTGCCAAAATTTTAGAGCATGTTAAGGCAAAAAAACCTAATTAATTTTGCAGCCATTTGATCATTTTGTGCTAAGCTATTGTTTTTTTTTATTTTAAAACATTAGATTCACCTGCATTGAATTGGTTAGTTTGAATATCTAATTATCATGGCAGTAAGAAAATAGCATTTTTGTTACCACTTAGGGACTTGGACATTTGGGTTAGCTGTTGCAAGTTTACAACCTGGATCCTAGAGAACTTTCAATCTTTATGAGGCTTTGGATATTCCTGCAATATTCATGTTGGTGTCATTATCTTCTGTTGATAAGCACATTGAGGGTCAATTTATATGATCCTATTAGTTACTTGATAACTCATATCATAACAATTATCTCATTGGTTAGTTTGTTAATTCCATTTTTTTTGTGCTTTCAGAAAGATCTCTCTTGCAGATTTTACTGTGACTTTTTTGCCTTTTTAATCAAGCCTTTAATCCCTTATTATTGATGCATATGAATTTTCATTATCTAATGTCCAGTCACGACTTGTGATCCAAACTTAGACATCGTTATTTTGTGCCGATTTGTTACCTCTCCATATTTCATAGTTATATATTACACTGTGGTTGGTATAATATATCATATTATTTTTTTTTAAAAATTCTAAACAGCAGGTATTTCTACCTGGCTTCTATGCTGGAGGCTTTGGGAGGAATACATTAAAATCTTAATGTTTTTTTTGTAGATATAGAGTAACAGAATGTCCCTTTTTTAATTACTCACTTTAAATTTGAGCAGTGTATTTAGATGTGTCGTTCCAATTATCTCCCTTTTCTTTTAATTGAATTGGTCTTGATATAACTTGCATTGACAGCATGGATGAAGGAAGACAACCCCTTTCAAGAAAGCTGCCTCTTCCTTCTAGCCTTATCAATCCCTACAGAATGATTATCATTATTCGGTTGGTGGTTGTTGGGTTCTTCTTTCACTATCGTATTACACATCCAGTGAATGATGCATTTATATTGTGGCTTATATCTGTGATTTGTGAAATTTGGTTTGCCATTTCCTGGATTCTTGATCAATTCCCCAAATGGCTTCCTATTGAGAGGGAGACTTATTTGGACAGGCTGTCGTTAAGGTTAGCAACTTCTAGTAATTTTTTTCCTTGCTAATTCTGCTGCATTTTTACCAAGTTGTCCCACCTTGATATCCAACTAATTGATACCTGCAGGTATGAGAAGGAAGGGCAGCCTTCTCAGTTGTCAGCTGTGGACATATTTGTGAGTACTGTTGACCCCACGAAGGAACCACCATTGGTCACAGCAAACACAGTTTTGTCTATACTTGCGGTGGACTATCCTGTTGACAAGGTGTCATGCTACGTTTCCGATGATGGTGCTGCCATGCTGACATTTGAGGCATTATCAGAAACATCTGAGTTTGCAAAGAAATGGGTTCCTTTCTGCAAAAAGTTCAATATTGAGCCACGAGCACCAGAATGGTACTTCCAGCAAAAAATGGAATATCTAACAGACAAAGTTGTACCTTCATTTGTTAAGGAGCGAAGAGCAATGAAGGTATTGCATTACAGCCTTATTCTCTCTAATATAAGAAACAGAATATTATTTCATGTCTTGACGTGCTGTTTCATGCATTTGAGCTTGTCTGTACCTATACTTAAATATGAATGTGGTTGCAGAGAGAATATGAGGAGTTTAAAGTGCGTATCAATGCTTTGGTCGCCAAAGCACTAAAGGTTCCAGAAGAAGGTTGGACAATGCAAGATGGAACACCATGGCCTGGCAATAGTATTCGAGATCATCCTGGGATGATTCAGGTATGCAACAAGACTTTCTTACATAATGTTGTATGTTTGCCTTTCATCTGAAGGTGCAATCCAACCAAGTTGCTTTGACATTCAGGTCTTTTTGGGTCAAAGTGGTGGTTCCGATACGGATGGAAATGAATTGCCTCGCTTGGTTTATGTTTCTAGGGAGAAGCGACCTGGGTTTAATCACCACAAAAAGGCTGGTGCTATGAATGCTCTGGTATATGATCCTTACGTTTTTTTTTCCTCCTCTTTGGAAATGGAATGACTGTTAGCTTATGTAAAAATTGCCCATTTCTGAAATGCAAACAGGTTAGAGTGTCTGCTGTGCTTACAAATGCTCCTTACTTGTTGAACTTGGACTGTGATCATTATATCAACAACAGCAAGTCTCTCAGAGAGGGTATGTGTTTCATGATGGATCCGCTGTTGGAGAAGAAAATTTGCTATGTGCAGTTCCCCCAGAGGTTCGATGGCATTGACTGTCATGATCGATATGCTAACCGTAACACTGTGTTTTTTGATGTAAGAAAAATCATATAAGTTCTCAAGCCATGTGCTGCAGTTTTTGCATTATTTTTCTTTTCCTTGTATATTTTGTCTAACACTGTAAGTATTCTACAGATTAACATGAAAGGCCTTGATGGAATTCAAGGGCCCATCTATGTTGGGACTGGATGTGTTTTCAGAAGGCAGGCATTTTATGGTTATGATGCTCCAAAGACAAAGAAACCACCCACCAGGACATGCAATTGCTGGCCAAAGTGGTGTTGCTGCTGCTGCTGTCCAGGGAGGAAGAAAAAATCTACAAATGCTAAGGGAGTAAAAAAGAAAAAAAGCTCTGGTAGAGGCAATAATGTGCCTCTTGCATTTGCTTTGGAGGGAATTGAAGAGGGTAAGGAACGGACTTCAACCATGCTATTACATGACATATTTATTGTTTTTGGTTGTCTAGGTTTCACTAGCTGACTGAATGGCATTTTTGTTTCTTGTTTGTATCACTGTAAATATGAGGATAATGCTGTCGCCTTGTCCTTTCAATCAGGTTTACCACAACCTGTTAGCCACAGGATAGTGAAGGATTGTCTGACTTGCTATTTTCCCTTGCACAATGTTGTGGAAATTTGGGATAGTTCATGAGGACTAGGATAGTTGATTGCTCTTTCTTAGTCCTTGGTAGTCGATTAAGACTCAGTGATTTAATTATTTCTAGCACTTCCTTGTGACATGTTAACTGTTGCTTTTGTTTCGTATATACAGAAATATGGATTTGCTATATCTAAAAAATATTGAAATTACCTCATTGATAGAGAGAATCTTGTTATAGTTCAATTTGTGTCCAATATCATGTCTCACCTAGTCACCAATACCATATAAACCATCTTCCTTTCATGTGATCTCTCCTTGCTAAGAACAAAAAGTTGGTTATAGGTATGACGAATGAGAAACCTACTTTGACGTCACAACAGAAGCTGGAAAAGAAATTTGGACAATCTCCCGTCTTTGTTGCATCAACTCTGCTTGAGAAAGGTGGAGCAGTAAAAGGAGCAAGTGCAGCTTCTTTGCTAAAGGAAGCTATCCATGTAATCAGTTGTGGTTATGAGGACAAGACGGATTGGGGAAAAGAGGTACAATTTGCTTGGACAATACTTCATGTCCTTATCCATCCATTGAGATTGATTTTGCTTTAACCAACTTTCTACTTTCTTAGGTTGGATGGATCTATGGTTCTGTCACAGAAGATATTCTAACAGGTTTTAAAATGCATTGTCATGGATGGCGATCAATATATTGCATTCCATCAAGGCCTGCATTCAAAGGTTCTGCACCCCTGAATCTTTCTGATCGTCTCCATCAGGTTCTTAGATGGGCCCTAGGGTCTGTGGAAATTTTCTTGAGTCAGCACTGTCCTATTTGGTATGGCTATGGAGGTGGTTTGAAATGGTTAGAACGTCTCTCCTACATCAATGCTACAGTCTATCCATGGACGTCTATTCCACTCCTAGCTTACTGTACCCTCCCTGCAGTTTGCTTGCTCACAGGGAAATTCATCACTCCAGAGGTAATCAAAATATTTGCAAAAGAGAACTAGTATGGACTACTGGAATTGCTCTGGATTCTCTTTTTCTTCTTCAAGAAAAAAACTGGAATTATTCTGACTGTTTGTTTCTATCTTGTACCTGCAGCTTAGCAACATTGCCAGCTTATGGTTTCTGTCTCTCTTTATTTGCATTTTTGCCACCGGTATCTTGGAAATGAGGTGGAGTGGTGTTGGAATTGATGACTGGTGGAGAAATGAGCAGTTTTGGGTCATTGGAGGTGTTTCAGCGCATCTGTTTGCCTTATTTCAGGGACTTCTAAAGGTCTTGGCTGGTATTGATACCAACTTCACTGTTACATCAAAGGCTAGTGATGAAGATGCTTTCGCAGAGCTCTACCTGTTCAAGTGGACAACACTTCTTATTCCTCCTACCACACTACTTATGATAAACTTAATCGGTGTAGTTGCAGGTATCTCGAATGCCATTAATAATGGATATGAGTCATGGGGGCCTCTATTTGGTAGGCTCTTCTTTGCGTTCTGGGTTATTGTCCACCTCTATCCTTTCCTTAAAGGTTTGGTTGGCAGGCAAAACCGAACACCTACAATCATCATTGTGTGGTCGATTCTCCTTGCCTCCATATTTTCTCTTCTTTGGGTTCGGATAGATCCCTTCTTACCAAAGTCAGATGGACCACTTCTTGAGGAGTGTGGACTGGACTGCAATTAGTGTCAATCCTGAAAGATGATAAACTCAGTATATCTGTTGTAGATATGAACACCGGCTTTGCTGCAATTCTTTCCTGGGCAAGTTCAGCCATGTGCTTCATGTAAGTCATGAAGCGAAACTTGCCTTGTGTAGTATGTTTTTGTGGAAGGATTACGGCCATCATGATGTTACTTAAATTCTTTATTTGGTTTGATGGAAGGAGCAATACAAGCATTTTCACGTGTTACCAAGATTGGTCCCTATATTGATTTCTAGACAATAAGGCAGGTGTCACCTGTCATTTAGAATGCAGTGTAAGAAAAGTATTCATTCAGTGGATGCTTCTCGGACATCAGGCAAACCTTTGTTCTGTACTTTAAGGCAATACCCTCTGAAGGTGAAAATAGGAAGAGAGGAAAGAGCAAAGAGAGATATAAAAGACATGGGAGCATGTAATCTTTTGGATTCTAGTTGGGTTTTCTGTAATTGATATATAGAAGTTTAATCTTTGCCTAGAACAATTTGTGTGAATACATTTGTATGAGTTGTATCGAGGAATACGGTCATGTGGCTGTTCAACATTTAGATTGAGAAAGTTTTGCTACACTTCTTTCCTAGAATCTTGGTTCTGATATCTGAACTGTTTACAGCCATGGTTCCTGTGAATGGCTGCCTCAGTCCTCAAGTGGCCTTCTTAATGGTTGGTATTCGCAGACACAGCATTGATGATTAGGACAGGTTGCCTGTTGTCACTTACGGGAAGGGAGCCACTGGCTTTACAGGTGAGTTTAGCATGTGACTGCTAGTTTTGTTTTCGACCTCTTGTCCCAGATCAGCAGTATCTCACTGTTGCGTCCAGTTGTCTAGATTCATTTCGTGGAGTATTCTGCAACTTGTTGATGTGTATGTAGATTCATTTGTCTTCTTTGTGGTGGCATGTGGAACTATACTTTTTGGGAAATCAAACGTAGGTCAAAGACACATGAGTTGATTCTGGTAGTGTTTAGAGGGGGTAATTTTTTTCTTCTAATTACTGTCTATCTTTTGTTTTGATTAACCATTTTACTGAAATTAAGCCCTAATCTCTCATAATGTGACGGGCAAGGTCTGAACTCTAGTTTGCATCACTGTTGTTAACTTCATCGTCAGCTGTAATTCCTGTTCTCTGCAATGACACATTAGCCATTCCAGCTTCAATTCTTTTATGGTTTGGAAGCCTCCGCAGCCCGCAACCTCCGCTCCTCGTAGGCCGCAGCCTCCCCGTAGCCTCCGCAGGCTGCAGCCTCCGCACCCCGTAGGCCGCAGCCTCCGCAGCCCCACCCTGCAGCCTCCGCATCCTACAACTGGCAGCTGGCAGCCTGCACCTGGGACCCCGCATCCTCGGCAGTCCGCACCTGGCACTCCGCAGTCCACTGTGCTCAAGCCCCCACAGCCCACGTTGGCTGTAGTTTGGGAGGAAAGCGATTTAGGAGTCAACATTTTGTTAGCTCAAAAGATCTGTTGCATTTCGTCTTTCCTTCCGATAGGGGACCATCTAACCTTGCACTTTGGAAGAAGGCGACCCCGATCTCTCCACCTCTCAGGATAGATCTGGTCACTTTGGGAATCGCTCCGGAAGGCACAGCGAGGGCCAGGTAAAAGACTCCGGCGAAGTAAACTCTTTGAGCCCGTTTGTGGTAGTTCTGTGTCTGCCCTCTTTGGTTCTCTCGACACTTTGTCGACTGGATCTGTGATTTTCTGGAGTGATTCGGGAAGATTTGTTTACATGTGCATCTCTGCGGTTTCTTCTCCAAAAGTATTGCCTCTTAATAGATTTTACCCTAATATCTTTGAGGACTCTATCATTTACTATAAGACTCTGATTACTGGTCGATTTATCTATCTACGATCCTATTATGTATTTGAAGATATAGAGATGGATTGCTCTTTTAGAAGTCCAAAAAATTATAGGTTTCACTTACATCATGTCTTGGGAGAAAATACAAGAGCAGCTAGGACTGTTCCAATCTTGCTTGTGACGATGATTTTAGAACTGATAATATTTATGATTTGCCTGGGAAATTTTTAAGTTATGCTTGTGATGATATCCGTGGTC
>JAMKQA010017962.1:0-18375 GCA_024699735.1 Posidonia australis | reverse complement strand
AATAGGATGAAACCTTAACACATAGTAGATTATATTATAGATTAACTAATTATATAATTAGATTTTATTTTAAAAAACAGAAAACTAAAACAAATGAGGTGCCTACAGGAAAATTTTCCTACAGACACCTACACAAACCATTTCCTGTTCATGAATGGGGAAAAAAAAAGTAACGTTGGCAAGTGAACGTTGGAAGCTACCACTCACATGTACGTTCGCTAAAGCTCAGGCCAATTGGTCTTTTTTATTTTTTTGAAAAATTGAATTGGTCCGACACCAGCTCGCTTCAGCTGGCCTGTTCCTCTCGGTCGATAGGCCTAGATCTTGGGCCTAACATGGTCTACGGTTTGACCCAAATCAGGCCTGCTCAATATGACTTTTGCTCAAACTGGCCCAAGTCAGACCAAAACACAGATCCGGTTGGACAACCATGGATCGCCTTAGTCCATTTTACAAGTCCAAAACCCCAAAAGCCAGAAAAAAAAGGTAGTCGTCACCACACCGAGGAGGAGGTGAGGAAACTAAACCCAATGGAAACCTGAGGCGAAACGACACCACCACCACCTCTTCCGGCCCGATGCACCACCACCGCCGCCGCCGCCACCACCGGCACCATCATCGCGATCCAGCAGCCCCCACCATGCCGGACCAGCTCCCCCTCGTCGTTTCCCTCAACTGTCTCGAGGACCCGGTGCTCGAGCAGGACGCCCTCGCCGACATCGCCACCGTCGAGCACGTCGACCTCGGACAGATCACCAGCGGCAAGATCGAGGCTGCAGCCGCTGTCCTCCTCCATTCCCTCGCTTTCCTCCCCCGCACAGCCCAGCGCCGGATCCAGCCCTGGCAGCTCGTGCTCTGCCTCGGCTCGGCCGATCGGGGCGTTGACTCCGCCCTCGCCGCCGACCTCGGGCTCCGGCTGGTTCATGTCGATGCTGGAAGGGCGGAGGAGGTGGCGGACACGGTGATGGCGTTGTTCCTGGGACTACTGAGGAGGACGCATGTGTTGTCGAGGCAAGTGTCGTCGGCTGCCGCCGCGGCGTCCGGGTGGTTGGGGTCGGTGCAGCCGCTGTGTAGAGGGATGCGGAGGTGCAGGGGTTTGGTGCTTGGGATTGTCGGGAGGACGGCTTCTGCAAGGTGTCTTGCCACCAGGAGTCTGGCGTTTAGGATGAGCGTGCTTTATTTTGATCTCCATTATGAGGTAATAAACACTTGTTCGGTACATCTGCTACTGGTCTGTCGATTTGTTGTTACTCCGCTTCGTTATGGAAGTATCTCAATTTCTTGTTTGTGTTTGTGATTGTCATGCATTGCTATTGGTAAGAGTTGCTGCTGGTACTAGCTGGTATGATGAATTTGTTGAGAGCATGATGCTTCTCAGCTGTATATGTAAGCCTGTTGCCGAAACCGTGTAGGGTCTGGTGAATGAAACATGGAATAGGGTTTTCCAAAACCTTAGCTGATGCAAACCGTAAGTATCCAAATCCCAACCTGATACACATCATAAACAAACAGTCGTACCACTTAGGCAGAATTTGGTAAAAACTGAAAGCTGTCCTCATCTGAACTTGATTTATTTTTAAAGTAAAAACATGCCTAAATCCTTATGTAGTATGTTCTCATCAGCTGTTCTATAACTCATACTTGGTAGGTTATAAGAATCTAGAACTCTAAATTTCAGGATCTTGGTAGTAGCAGGTGTTTATTAAGTCAACATGAATTTGAGATGATTTGGGGAAGTTGATGGTGATTTATATAAACCTTTAGATCTCATTCTTTTATACTACGATTTAATGTTTCTTGATGAGTTTGTATTTCTGTTTCAACCTAATTTGTACAGACAGAAGGAAAATCAGGGATGCGTTCCATTGTGTTTCCTCCTGCAGCACGTAGAATGGACACTTTAAATGATTTGCTTGCTGCCAGTGATCTTATTTCACTTCACTGTACTTTGTCAAATGAAACTGTTCATATAATCAATGCGGAGTGCCTGCAGCACATAAAGCCTGGTTAGGATTCCATCTGTTTAGGTCTAATCAACTCTTTTGGATATCTTACACCTTGTTTCCTCCTTGAAGAAGCTTTTCAGGCTAGTACCTTATGGCATTTATCTCTTGTCTTATGAATTGTAATTTAAATATAAATCCCATTGTTGCAGGGGCATTTATTGTGAATACGGGTAGCAGTCAGCTGATAGATGATTGTGCTTTAAAACAGCTCTTGATTGATGGCACGGTTGCTGGTTGTGCACTAGATGGTGCTGAGGGGCCACAGTGGATGGAAGCATGGGTATGTACACTAATGTTATGGTGTCTAGTACACTGTTTTTTGCTTTAGATTTTTTCTGAACTTACTGACATGTCGTGAATTTTGTATATAACGAAAGCTTCTACTGTTCTGTAAAAAGAAAAAGGATATCTACTGTCCTTTCTTGTGACAGCCAGCAGGCTGCTCAAATGATTCTTCTTTATGAAAGAACATTTGAGGCTTGTGGAGGTTTTTAACCAATAGTGCATCATGAACATATTCTTCCTCTTATAAGGGTTTTTTGGTCAGTGTGGAACTATCTTTTCTTTTGCCGACATATTGCCTCTTTCTCCTAATCAAGTAAAAAGTTTGAAGCTTTTATCTTTTCATTCTATAATATTCTATCTTCTGTTTCATCACATATTAGTGGTGAACCCAAAAACTGTATACATAGCCAATTGTATAAATTGATGCTTGATTGTCTGTAAAAGAGAAAAGCAAAAGAAGAAAAACATACTTTTTTTATGAGCAATCAAGAAATTTTTTTTTCCAAGAATGATTTGTTCTGATTATGGGCATGGTGTCAAATGGTATTTTTTATGCATTACATATTTTCTATACAATATATGTAATCACATCAGTTAAGCAGGCTTTGGCATAATTTGGTGATTGGCGAACATATGACCTCAGATGGAATCTGGCATGGAATAATTGGTAGTTGTATTAGGCAAAAATAGTAGTTAATATTAAATTGATTTAAAAAGAGAAATTACTATTGAAGCCAAAATTTTTCTTAATAAATGGTTTATATGGTGATACTAGTCTGGTTCTTATTTATAATGGAATTCCTTGCAATGTTATCAAGTCTGTTCAGACTAATGTGAACACTGAACAGGGACTATGAACCTCAAAACATCGGAAAATCACATTAGCAATTTGATTTAGGTTGATGTATGTATTGAATCTTATTAAAATGTTAAATGTCATTCATAAAACACCTCTTGTGTAGATGTCATGACCCAAATGTGACAGTTGTAAAAGCCAAACTCACAAATTACATTAATATTATAATCTATACTAATATCTCTCAACACCTTGACTACAATTATATCACATATTCACTTAACTAAGGTATAAGATATAACACAAACTATGGGTAACCAGAAGCTACAAAACTTATGTGGCAAAGTACTACATCACTTCTTGAGGAAAGTGTGAAAGGACTCTACAGTGACTCACTTACATGCGATTATCCATGTTAGGGTTTGATGCATGCCTGCAAAAAAGATTAGAAATAACAACTTAAGCCCCACATAAGGGAACTCAACATGCTACACCTCCATTATGGATTAGCCCTACCCCATTAATATTTTAATATGCAATTATCTTTACATTTGGGTTACATAAAATATGCAAAATGATCCTCGAAAACTTGTAATGACCAAGTTACATTTGTTTCCAATAAATCAATAACAATATACATGTGAAAATACCATTAATGTTCCACATTTGAAACAACAAGAATTTACTGAAATCGAAACATAACCAATTGGAAACATGTGAAAATACCATTTATGTTCCACATTTGAAACAACAAGAATTTACTGAAATCGAAACATAACCAATTGGAAACATAACCAATTGGTTATGTTTCGATTTCAGTAAATTCTTGTTGTTTCAAATGTGGAACATTAATGGTATTTTCACATGTATATTGTTGGTTAAAACTAAAAAATTCATGTATTTCCAAATCAACACATAGTCAATGATATATCATCATTATAACCATTGGTGTTCGGCGCCAAGCAATTAAATTTTGTCTACTAGTGGACGTTGAAAACATTATGTAATGCCACATAAGGGACCACCATGTCAGGTGAAGTATTATCAAATCACGTCTTAATCATTAGGTATTTTCAGAATGGAAATCCAACACGGAACACACACAGATCTCTCTTTCTCTCTCTCTCTCTATATATATATATAAATATACGTGTGTGTGTATATGTGTGTGTGTGTGTGAATTGATGAAAACTCTTGACTTTTCACAAAACTTGCATGTGAATTTAATTCACAGCCTATTTAGGCATCACATAGTCAAAATCGTTGTCATTTACTTATTTGAAACATCATTCACACTATCATATATTTTTTTAATAATCGTAAATAAGGTAAATTCCATTGTATTTTAAAAGAAAAGCCCATATATATAACTAATTCCACAAAATGGAAGTCTGATTTTAATCGAAACCATAGTTAAAAATCATCTCTTGAAAACTCAATATTGCCAACTCAATACCATAGGCTCATGTACCTACAAAGCTAGAAAACTCAAACTTTTTGGGCAAAAGAATCTTTTCTTCAATTACTAACTTGGGGTGGAAATAGCAATCCAAAATCCTAGATATCCCTACCAAAAAAGAAGAGTGGAGGGAGAGTGATGGAGAGAAATTGGAGAAGAAAAGAATGAATGACACATTATATATAGGGAGAGAAAACCAGGAGTTGCACAAATATTCTGGATGTTCCTGCAACCTTCTCAAAAATAATATTAAATTCATGATGTATATCCTGAAATATATATAAAAAATGCAGATTCGTATCTTAAAATTTTACACAATAACCTTGCTATTATAAACAATTAAACAAACTTACCATGGCTTTTCATTGTTGCTTTTTAGTACATATAGACATACAACATAAACTAACTAGTATAAAAACCAAGACGTCAAAGTGGAGCTTTCCAGTCTGCCCTTATCTAAAAATATTGGAATCTTTACTCTTTACTTGTAAATTTGATAATTATGTTTAGCTCTGTAGTAGATGTTGGTGATGATAAATTTTGGTCTCCTCTGATTTCCCGTTGGCATCTTTATAGGCAAAAACACAAAAATTCTATTTAAAATACTGGGCCGAGCTGGTTGCATAAAACATGTTGGTACATGACACGTGCTGGTGAATGAAAATGTTGATATATGCACATATATTGTTATTGGTAGGGAGAATACATTTTGATAAGTATAACATTATTTGTCTTTAAATCGTATGTTTGTATCTTGTGAAGCTACTAAAATGTTCTTTGTTGCAGATAAGGGAAATGCCAAATGTATTGATACTTCCTCGGAGCGCAGATTATAGTGAAGAAGTATGGATGGAGATAAGAGATAAAGCTATCACAGTATTGCATACATTCTTCCTAGATGGTGTTGTCCCAGATAATGCTGTTTCAGATGAGGATGAACAAATAAGTAACATTGGATTTGATGAAGATGACCAGTCTCAGAAACAAACAAAAGAGACTCCCATGCAGGCCCATGAAGTTGAACAGATGACAGATGAAAGTCAATTAGATACTGAACACAGTCAGAAACAAGCTATTCGTCAATTGAAGGAGCCCCATATTCACTCTCAAGGGTCCGCTCTCACCCAAAGTGTTACCTTTCGGCCTGAAGGAAGACGTAGTCGTTCTGGTAAGAAGGGTAAAAAGAGACCTGCTCGTCGTCGGTCAAGGCAGAATTCAGGTGATCTTTCTGAAGTTGAAAGGGACAGCAATTCTACATCACAGCATGATGATGATACTGCCGTGAGTGCAAGAGATCAAGTTTTAAGTTCTAGTTCTCGCTTTGGTTCTCCAGAAAATTCTAGAAATAAACAAATGTGCCTAGAGGAAACAACTGTTGAACTAACTCCAGGGAAAGGATCTTTAAATGTGGATAAAAAATCAGTGGATCTATTAAAAGATGGTTGTGTCATAGCCTTATATGCAAAAGATCGATCTGGATTACATGTCTCAAGACAGAGACTACCAGGTGGTGGTTGGTTTCTGGATACAATTACTAATGTGACAAAAAGGGATCCAGCTGCTCAATTTCTTGTTTCTTTTAGAAGCAAGGTGTGATTGGACAAGATCTCTCTCTTCCATTTGCCACTTTTCTATTTCACTCCATTCCTGGACTTTGTGATGGTTATTGGTTTTATCCTCTGATATGATGTGATCATATAATTTTCAGGATACAATGGGGCTTCGTTCTCTGTCTGCTGGTGGAAAACTACTGCAGGTATTGGAAATCGTATAGACTTGCTTATTTTTTCATTTCAATAGTTTTGCTTTTATATCTCTCGAGAGATTGTCAAATATATTTTCAACTATTGAATGCAGAATTGTTTACACCTAGGATTACTTATATCCACTATATACACATATGACATGGTAGTACATAAAGATGACAATAAATGTCTTGAAATGTATACTACAGATTTACAAGTTTTGTATCTAGCTCAGTCCTACCAAATAAGAAACATGTTCTACATCATTGGTGTTGACATATGAACATTCAACTTAAAATCAATTGTTAATGAGTGGAAGGATCTATTTATCTATAACTACAAGTCCATTCCTCTTTTTTTTTTAATGTGGGACTATTCTAACACTTTTCCTCATTTGTGGCCTCTTTTAGGTTCAATAAGTCTCTTTTGAACATAGGTGGATGCACGTGGACTTGACCTGTTTAGGTTTCTTTTGACTTTGATACGATGTTGAAATATGGATATCTAATTTAAAATCAATTGGCAGTGAGGATTCATCTTTTTATAACCATAAGTCTAGTTCTCACTTTTTTCAATGTGGAACTATTCCAATAATTGAAAACATGAGAATCCATGACAATTTACCAAACATTATACTGCCAAGTTGAAACTCTTGAAATAACTAAAAACCAGTAATAATATAAATGAAGGATTACATATATTCACCATGTAAACACGTATGACATTGAAATACCAATGTTTTAAAAAACGACAAACGAACATGACATGAATTATACTTCTATACGTATAAATGCTACACAAGGGTTTAAACGGGAGTTGAATGAAGAAACGGTCTAAGTAATAAAGAAAAATATAAACATGTGACATGCATAAAACCAACATTCATTAAATTGCCAGAATTTATGCAATTAGTATTCAACCAAGGGTAATTTAATTCGAATAAATAACATGAATAATGTGTGAAAGGAAAAAGGAAGGGCAGGAGATGCGAAGTAGGAAAAGGAAAAAACGACCGTTTACATGAGTGACCTAGGAAAAAATGGCTGTGTACCTTATCCATGTGACAGCCTGTGTAACCCCTTAATAGGCAGCCTCTAGACGTGTAAATGTGGTTTAAACGGCCATGTCGACCATTGTTTGGAACACTGAAAATACATCATAGATGTACATTTGACTTCTTGAAATGTACAAAACAGATTTAGGGTCTGTTTGTGCACAAAATTTGATATGAATTGTTAAGAATTGGAATTCCAAAGTCAACAGGAATTATCTGGAATTGGAAAGTAAAGGAAATTGATTTCCTGTTGACTCTGAAACTAGTTATTTGTGCATCCTCAGGAAAGTAAAGGAAAGGGGGATCTGGATGAGACAAGGGACAGCCATCTGCAACCTCGATAAGCTCTTCGTCACCAACAAGAGGAGCGTTCAACACCATGAGAGCCTTTAAAGAGGGGCAGCAACGAGCCACCGTCCGAAGGCCAAGATTCGTGACGCTGCAGGCGGTGGTGTTGCTGCTCCTGATAGAGAGCTTTTCCAACCCAGCACCACTCTTGATAGCCATGGAAGCCAACCTCGTGTCAGTGGCGTCCTTCCCCTCCAAGCACCGGGAGGGCTCCTACACACCATCAGCTCCAGCCAAGTCGTCGATAACAACAGCCTCTTCATTGAGGTCCGACAGAGGCCGCTTGGGGTGTCGCTCGTTGGCCTCGGAGCTACGGATGCTGTTGAGGAGCATCAGCCAGCGCTTGGAAACGCAAGCGGTAAGGCTCCACTCCTGTTTGCCGGGGAGGCGGAGGATCTCGTAGATGCACTCGTCGAGGGAGCATGGGCGCTTCGGCTGACAGAGCGGGGGCTTCTCCGCTCCACGGACGACAATAGGGGCGCTGACGCGAGCCCTCTTGAGAGGTGGGCAGTACATGTCGACGCAGGGCGCGAGGAAAAGGAAGAGGCGGAGGACAGCGGGGAGGCGGAGGATGGTGGGAGAGGGGGTTTCGCGAGAGGAGGAGGGAGATTGGGGAAATCAGGTGAAATTCCATGAGAGGAGGGGAAATGAAAAGCATTGTTACTTATATACTCTGGAAAGTAAAGGATTTGAGTTTCCTTTAAAATCTTTTCAAGTTAAGTGTCCAAACACCCTTATTTTGTATGGTCAACAGGAAATGAAATTCCTATTAAATCATTTCCTTTACTTTCTGCATGCATAAATCCTCCCTTAGCGTGATAGAACAATTAAACTTACACAATTTTAACCTAATAATATTTCAATTAATTACATAAATAATAGATCTAACATAATAATTTTATAAAATCAGTAAATTTTTATATTTTTTTTAAAAAATAAGAATATTTCATAATTTATTTAAAAATCAGGAAAATTTTAAAAACATCAAGAATGATTGTAAAAATTAGGAATAATTATACTTGGTGTATTTCTATTTGTTAGATCTTAGGTTTTTGCATATAATTTCATAGCGTTTTGCATGATTTGTGATTTGGAAGACTTGTAATTTCATTTGTTGATTTAATTTTATTATCTTTAATTAATACTTATCCAATACTTAATATTACTACTTTAGTATTCTTGTACCACTTTTATGTTATACTACAACAACAACATTGTATTGTTTAAAATAACTCTCATTTAAATCCCTTTTTTTAAATTCACATGCAATCTTAGATATAAAGTATAAACTTAGATTTTAGTTAGATCTATCATAATATTGCATAGATTTAAAGTTTTTTTCAAGTTTATTTTATTATTTTGAATCTTAATGTTAATAATTTGATATATAATTATATTAATTAGTAATTCTTTATACTTATTTGAAAAATCAGAATATTTCATAATTAATTAACAAATCAAGAAAATATGGAAAAAAATCAGGAATAATTGTAGAAACCACTATAACATGTAAAAAAAAATCAGAAAATAGTTAAATACATTATTTCATTAAATTAATGACAACGATCATTTGTTTTCAGCCTTTATAATGTCAAATTCCTCAGGATCTGAAAGTAGTGGAGGTCGTAGTGATATTAGGACAGTTAAATCAGAGGATCTAGGTTGGTTGCATGGATATTCTATTGACAATGATAGACAAAAAACACAATGTAAATATTGTGACAAGTAAATGAAAGGTGGAGGAATAACAAGATTAAAACAACACTTTGCTGGTGGATATAGTAATGTAGCTAAGTGTAAATCGTGTTCATTTGTAGTTTTTGTTCAAATAAGAGAACTATTAAAGAACACTAAAGTAAAGAAAAGTGACAAAAAGAGAAAAGAAGAAAGGTTCAACAAGATTCTCTTCAATGAAGATACTTCTGGTGCTATTCCTATATCGGATTCAGATGATAATATGATTTATCTTGTAGACTGTAACACTTTAGAGGAAAGAGAAATGTTTAAAAGATCAATAATAGAGTCTAGAAATAAAGAATGGCATAGAGAGCAAATTGAAAGATTTCATAGGACAGGTAGTACTCGAACTTACAAGGGAAGTGGCAGTGACAGTGGTAGTGGTATGACATAAAAAGATAAAGGTAAAGGCATTACTGGAATGTTCAGAATATATAGTCAAAGATACGACAATCCAGATGCAGCTATAGCTAGAAAAAAAACCTCAAAACAGAAAACATTCAAAGGCATATTTGGAAATGCTAGTGAAAAAGTCGGTCAAGTTATAGCAAAATATATGTTCTTCAATGCAGTCCCTGCAAAAACTGCAAAGGGACCTTATCTGCAATATATGCTTGATGTTGCAGCAAAAGAAGGTGCAGGAGTAAAGGTACTAACTGAGTATGAGATCATGAACAAGTACTTTAAAGTAGAGAAGGAAGAATTAGAAACTTATTTTAATGGTTTGAAACGACAATGGCTAGTTTATGGGGTAACTATCATGTGTGATGGTTGGATAGGTACCACAAGGAAACAGATCATCAACTTCATGGTTTATTATGATGGTCGTACAATTTTTTTGAAGTCTATTGATGCTTCTGATGTAATCAGAGATTACAAGTACATATACAAGCAAATCGAAGAAATCATTAAACAAGTGGGAGTAGTAAATGTGGTGTAGATTGTGACTGATAATGGAAGTAACTTTAAAAAGGTTGGTTCGAGAATTATGAGAAAGTATGACACATATTGGATATCATGTGCAGCTCATTGTATTGATTTAATACTTAAAGACTTTGGGAAGACGAAGTTGGTGGAAAAGACAGTGAGAGATGCAAAGATTGTAACAAATTTCATTTACAACCATTCTTTTTTACTAACTTTAATGAGGTCACCTGAGTGTTGTGGTGGTGATTTGATTCGTCCAGGACGAAAGATATCTTTGTACATGACAGAAAAACAATACCATGAAAACAACGACTCCAAATACCCGGATTCGTTATAGTCCCTCCTGTAATACTCCAACCGCCCCATGAATTGGTTATTCCTAAACGAGTCATGTATCAAACGTGAACTGCGAGCAAATAGGACACCTTTCAGTAGTATCAATACAGTCACAAACCAAGCCCTTTGCATGGGCTCGCCGTGCACTTGTCTGGTCTGGAGAGGCTTACTTGTCTTATCAAATCACACATCGCAGTATACTAGACCCTCTAATTCCTTAAGGGGTTTCGAAATCGAGAAATATCCACGGGGGTTGGTGCTATCAGAGAGCAATTATACTAGACCCTCAGATTTGTAACAAATTATATTGCTCTCCAAAGTATGATTAATAAAAGAAATGGACTGAAGTATATGTTCAATTCACCACAGTGGTACAAATACCACGAGAGTGAAAGTCTAATTGGTAGGAGAGTAAATTCAATTATAAATAATGTACATTTTTAGGAGAATTGTCGAAAGGTTGTACATATTATGGCACCAGTTTCAAAGGTCTTTTAATTGGTGGATAGTGATAAGAAGCCTATCATAGGTTTCTTATATGAGACAATGAGATTGATGAAGGATTCTGTGGCTGATGCAGCATATAGATCATCTAAGACATATCTCAAAATTATAGATGACAGATGGTCTAATATGCTTTTTCATCCTCTACATGAAGTTGGTAAGCATTTTAACATGAACATTCATAATTTTCATCATTATATTTCATTTATTACAAAATTATTTGCTAAATAAGTTTTTTTTGTTAATGTAGCATATTATTTGAATTTACGGTTCCAATACAGTCATCAATTTAGCAGTCGTATTGATTTATTAGCATCTGTTAAAGATGTGATCAAAAAATTAGAGCCCAATGACAATGTTCAAGTACAAGTTCTCAATAAAATGAAGTACTTTCGAGATGAACTTATGTCATTTGGAGAGCCTCATACGATACGTTTTCGTGACACAATGACTTCAAGTAATATTTTTAATATCATTTCTTTTATTTCATAATATAGTTAATAAATAAATATCATATTTCAGGTGAATGGCGGATGTTAAATGGAACAGGTGCTTCAAATCTAAGAAATATTGCTGTAAAGGTTTTATCTCAAACAACAGTAGCATCTGGTTGTGAACGAAATTGGAGTACATTCAACTTTATTCATACAAAAAGAAGAAACAGATTAGGCACTGTAAGGTTGAATGACTTGGTATTTGTGTATTATAACATGCGGCTAAGAATAAAACATATTAAAGAGAGAGAAGAAAAAGATTACATGGACTCAATAGATTTGCATATATTTATAACGAGGACGAAGAAGATGCTATACTTCAATGGTTGCAAGAAAATGGAGAACCAGTTCTAGATGAAGAAGAATGTAGACCATTTTCTAGAATTTCTAGTGAAATGGGCATTTTGTAGAGGAATACATGAGTTCATCCGGACGCTCTCATGGACATACTCTAGGCTTAGGGGGTGACAATAGCACAGATGATGATGATGGCACACAACCACCAAATGATGATGATGGTGGCATTAGAGATGTAACCCCATCTACAACAGAAGAGCCACAAGAAGAGAGACACAAAGACCACTTAGTCCATTTACAGGGTAGGATGCCTTCACACATGCTACACAAGATAGGGATAATGGAGGTCGGTCAGAAATTTATTATCGACGACGGGGTCGTCGTGATCAACAACTAGATGAAGATTCTTGAAGCAGTCATACAAGAGGATCTTTGTTAGACTCACTTGACTCTTTGAGTATTCATGATTCTAGAGATCCTTATAATTATAGTTCTTATGGAGGTAGTTCTGTTGGGCAAACAGACGATAGTACTCAAAGCGATTGGACAAGAACTACATCTTCTTATGCTCCAAGCGAACAAACTGGATGGGCTATGGATTCATTATTTCATTATGCACCTCCTCCAACACAATATGAAGAGCAACCACCTGAACGTCCTCCAAGTCATTCTTATATCTCTCAACAGTCTCAATCAGTATATATAATTCCTCAATATCCACTAATGGGATTCTTAATACAACTGCTAATATTACAATACCACTACTTTATCAATGAATATCAGACATATTATATTCATATGTCTTGGAACAACTATGTGTTCTGGAGAGAGTCTCAAATTCGACAACAAATTCATCGAGAACACAATATGGTTGATGTACAGGAAGAATATTTTGATCCACCAAGGCATTCTTCATGGTATTAAGCATATATAAGGTAATTTTTTTGAGTTTTTTTGTTTTTAAACATTTATTAAGCATTTTTATGTATTATTTATACTTTGGGATATTCCTATTAGGTCTATCTACTATATTTTCATGTGATATATATTGAAGAAGTTGATCTAAGTAGTCTAAGATGTAGATTATTATTTACTTTAGTTTATCTAAGAGTTTCAAATCAAAATTCAAAGTTTTTTTACCATTTCCATGAACTTCCGTAAATTTACTGCATTTCCACCGACATTTTCACCGATGTCCGACACGTTTCTTATTTTTGTCGGACCGAAGTCCGACACGAAACCGACATTTGATTCTATGCTTGAAGATCAGTGCCAACATTAGAGGTCTATTGAAACAAACCATTTGTATGGGTCAAAACATGAATACCATACATCAAAACAACAATATGTATTTTTTGGGTATGTTTTGATTGTTTTTTCAATGATGTTTCTACTCACCTGAAGTTCAACACATGTTAGTGATATTTTGATATGGATTAAGATTTGAGACTTCACTATGACCGGAATTATAATTAAAATCTTGATATAGGTTACCTTTTAGTGTCTTAAAAACCTTGCTAAAGAAGGTTTAATAAATTGCAGGAGTTCTCCAAACTTGGTGTGTAGTCTTTGATTCTTGGCATAATTTTGATATGGATTAAGATTTGAGACTTCACTATGACCGGAATTATAATTAAAATGTTGATATAGGTAACCTTTTAGTGTCTTAAAAACCTTCCTAAAGAAGGTTTAATAAATTGCTGGAGTTCTCCAAACTCGGTGTGTAGTCTTTGATTCTTGGTGTTGGAGGGATTTAAAGGTGCACGAAGAAGAAAATTAAAATTTCTCAATCTTGTATCAAACGACAATGCATGTGTTACTAGACCCTTTTCTGAAATGTATTTTACATCAAGTCGCATAAACCTGTGTATCTTCTCACAAGCTCAAGGCTTACCTTGCAGAAACCTTTCTATTTTCTATGGCCAGCAATGAGTGATTTCATCACCTCAGTCCAATATTACAACACATACTGCATGGTCTTGCAAATAGAAAAAATATCGTCAATGTCATTACTCATTACTTTGTTCTAGAATTTTCTTGTTAATCACATGGCTTTTTATTGTGACAGAATTCTTGACTGGACTAAATATTTCTGCCTTCTGTTGCTATTGGTCACCGTGGTAGATGTGTTTGATGATTTATTATGGATGCTGGCTGTTTACACATTGTTCTACCATCTTTCTAAAAGAATTTTCTAATAGCTTGCTCTACTGAAATGGGCAAAAGCTAGAGTTGAATGACTTAAGCTTTTCGGTTTTCTTGAAGACTAACATGTGTCTGATGATTAGATTAATAGAAGAATGGAATTCGTATTTGCTAGCCACAGTTTTGATGTGTGGGAAAGCTGGACGTTGGAGGGTTCTTTGCTGGAGGACTGTAGACTTGTGAATTGTCGAAATCCTTTAGTAAGATTTTTCTCTCTTTTTCAATGCAATTATCAGTAAATTCTTTTATCAGTTTCTTAGTGTAGTATCCAGTGTACTGTCTAATGCTAACTGATTGTCTTATCTTCAAATATTTAAACAAATGCACTAGCTTGCTCTCAACAATGCATTAATATCACCCACGCTATTTTTCCCTCTTTGACCATATCAATTCTTTCAGCTACTAGTCGGATTGTCATACCATTAAAATCTGTTTATTACTTTATTTGTTCACGCAGAACCATTTTTTCCTTAGGTTGGGCTATGATTCATTAATGACATGAAACCATAAACCTTTTTCCAAGAATAACAACCACTTGATAGCTATCAAGTTTTAATAATAACAGATGAGTCATCAACAATTCTTTGAAATCGTCATTTTTAGGTTTTACATCTCCAATTATTGTGTTCTGTTGAGATTTTAGTGATTTCAGGATTCCCATCAATATCAGCAGTGCTGGCTTACCTATTTGATGGTTATTGTGATTGTGTAGTCAAATATGGATAAGTAGATGGTCTAATCATCAGAAGCATTTTGCAACTATACTTATTTTCCCTGGTGGAACTAAAATAAACTATTTTCCCTCTGGTACTCTAAAGCTTCGGCAGAGTTATTTTCTGGTGAAAGTAATATTACTATGGGAGTATGATTCAAATCAATAAGAATTGCTTGAACAAACATTAAATATCTAACCTTAGTTATATCCTTGTCTAATTAGTTGTTTCACATGGCTTTATTTTTTAGCACAAATTACCTTGTTCAGTTAAATTTTGGAATGTTTCCAAGTTGAAAGTAAAATTATAGTAATCTCCTTATCTTGGTCACAAGAGATGGAAAATGAAGCTGTGAGCATCATAAAAAGAAGACATCCCACCCCAGCATGGTCTTGTACCAGAATAGTCTTCTTGGTGGTTAGGCACAAACCTTACGTTACCTCTAAAGAATCAATAATACTTGCACAAAAAACTTAAACAAAAGAGTGACCATGAAGTTGCTTTTATTTAGTGCCTATATTCGTACTCTTGCAGCTTAAATTATCACACTATTACAACTTATTACTCCTTTATCTCATACAACATTTGGAATACAATGACCTCCACAAATTGCGGTTTCTGTTACTTGAGAATATCCTGAACTGATATATTCACAAGAGGCAGTGGAGTTGCTTCAAATCTAATCTTAATATTAGAAGCACGCAAGATAATGTCTACAATTCTAAAAGTAATCTCTATGATGTTATCTAAATATGTAGAGATTAAATAAAGAACAAAACAAATATTATTTTTGTTGGGTGATTGGACGACTATTGTGGTTCTGCGTCTTTATAGCTATATCATGAAGGGCTTCCATATCTTCACCAACAAAGTCTGGCTGTAATTGCTTGGTTTAGTCTGCACATACAAGTATTATTTGTTTTGCATCGGGAATGTGTGAATAAAGGTTAAACTTATTTCTTTCATGTGTTATATTCAGGCTGTGCTGGATGTACATGTTGAGATTCTTGCAACTGTGGGTGAAGAGGATGGAATTACTCGGTGGATTGACTAATCAGTTGTAGAATGTTGGCCCGACTAGCTATTCCTTCATTGGTTCTGTAATGCAATCCATCAACGTTCAATTTTGAACCACGCTATTTCTTCCATGTTTCACTCAAGGCATGGAAAATCGTCATGACATTGGTTGCATCTATTTGTCGATTTGCTGCTCAAAAATTTCAGTCACCTTCTGCAATGACACCAGTGAAATAGATGAGACCTTGATTTTTGCCTTGTTCAGTCGTGAAGAATGTTCTTTCTTGCTTCTCGACTACTAGATTTTTTTTTTCCTTGATCATATGTCAGCGGTTCTTGTGGAGTTGATCATTGTGTAATGTGCGAGTACGATCGGACCGATCATAGGCGGTGTAGTCTGACTCGAACCTGAAAGGGTGAAAGGTTGGGGTTGTTCTCCTGTACACAATAGCGTAATATGGGCCTAAAGCTGGCACCGGGCCAAGCTGGAATTCAGCATGGGTATGGTTCGGTCCAAGTTCCTCATGACCTGATTTTGGTCCATCTTAGTTTAAATTCAAAGTAGACTTTAAATAAGAATATGTTATTTTAATTATGAATATTAATTTTTAACTTAAAGTAAATATTTTATACAAAAAAATTCGATTAAACCATTGGATTTAGTTAACGGTCGGATTAAAACCATGTTTTTTGTTAGCATGTATTGGCTTCTGAATTTTGTAGTTTTGCATTCTTCGGAGTGAAGGAGAGGTCGAGGCTTATTGGCAATTTTGTCAGCTGTTACTTGTTCATGAAGTACCATTACTATTCGTTAGTTTTTGGGCTTCGGGAATTCACTGTAGCAAAGGAAAAGTAGAGGAGTTTGCATTCTCCATGGTGTAGCATCCTTATCCAGCGATCCGTTGCTTCCTCGTCACTACTCATTGGGTCTCATTACTTCGATTGGAGGTTTGTTTTTGTGAGTTGAAGAGTCTTGTAATAGGTTGCAAACATCTCTTCCTCTTAATTAATCACTATTGTAAAGGCTCTGGTGATTTTTTTCAAGCTCTCGGTGCTCCTCTGCGTCTCCTGCTCAGTAATCCTCCCTGCCCTGTGCTTCCCCTAGATGGCGGCCCGTCGAATGTCTCAAGGGCATCGTGAGCCCTACTTTCTCCGCTCTCGGAAGGAGGATATGGGGCGTGATCGGGACGGCTGGGCTGGGGCGGCGCTTTCTTGTTCGGTAACCTCTAAACCCTCTCCCTCCCCGACTTCCCCTCCTAGGGCCCGTCGGAAGAGAAAGGCTTCGGATCCACTCTGTGGATCGGCGCAGGAGCTGCTTGCTCCTGTGGTTTCCTCGCGGAGACGATCCCTAACTGGTAACCCCAGATCTTCTGGATCTTGTTTATCGGTTACTTTTTGTGGTTTTGTTTCTAGTTTGAGCATGTCTCATGTTCGGAATGGATATATTGCTGTGGATGCTAGTTTTATTTGCAGATCGATCTCGTCGGGACGCTCCCTTTGTATGGCATCTGTTCATCTTGATCTATCTGTTATTTTGGCTTACGGATCTGAGATATTACGTTGTTTTGCTTATGCTCACTGTGATTATTTTGATGAATATGGTCTGCCTGTGACTTTTTGTTCGGTGGGGGAGTTTTTTCCCGTGCATTCTTTGGGACCTTCTTCGTCTTCTTCGCATGTTGTGAGTTTAGACCCTTCTGTTCGCACTGTTCCGACGAGGCCCCTGCAACTTCCGGTGGGTCGGCAGAGAACGGAGCCTGTCATTGGGGCTGACGTGGCTGAGACTGTAGAATTCTCTTTTTCTATGTGGGGTTTTACCCAGTTTTGCCCTCCAGATATTAATGTTGCTTTTAATTCTCGTAAAGAAATTATTGGGGGCTTATCTGTAATTGCGGGGAGAGAAAATTTCTCTCAATTTCTCCCTCCTCTTCCTGCTGAGAGGGTGGGCCCGAGGGATTTGATTTTGCCTGACGAAATGCCTGTCGTTTCTGATTAACGTCGAGTCGGACGTAAATGTGGAGAGAGGGTCTCGGACTGGTGCTGATCTCTCCCCCCATATCTCTGACATGTCGTCGGATTTTCTGACAATAGACCCTGTGGCTGAAATTTCACCTGTCAGAGGCGATTTCCTTCCTAGCTCTGGAAAAGGAGGCTCTCGCTTTTCTATTCTGGATTCTTCTCCTTCCCCTTCTTCCTCTGGCGATTCTCTGGACTGTGTTCTTCAGTCCCCGGGGTGGATTCGAGTGGAGAAGAAGAAAGTCTCTGACTCCCCTCTGGTACGTTTCTGTAGAGCAACTGATCGTTGCTTCTTGTGTGGACTGCGTGGACACACAAAAAGTAACTGTAGATTTACTGGGTCTTGCTATAGATGCAAATCTCAGACTCACTCTGTAGCTATATGCGATTTTTTCCAGGAGCACGGTAGCTCTTCTACCATGGCGGGGATGTCACC
>JAMKQA010017961.1:0-15763 GCA_024699735.1 Posidonia australis | reverse complement strand
ATTGATTTAACGATGTACGTAGCTACGAGGACAATTAGTCCTCGCAAAGTCCTCGTTATACTGCGTAGCGAGGAGTTTGCGAGGCATTTGCGAGGACTTCGCGAGGAACATTGTCCTCGCTAAACGTCGATTTTGTTGTAGTGTCTTGCCTAATTTGATTAAAAAAAGTTATTGTCTCATTTTTTGATGTCAATAAAATTCCAATATTCTCACAAAAAGATCGGAAATGTTCATAAGAATCCCAAGTAACGGGTCCACTTGATTAGCCTCAGAGTTAACCAAGTTATTCTTGCTGGAAAAAGAAAAATTATGAACACAGTTAGAAGCAGAGCTATAATTGAGACAATTATTATTTTCAGCAGATAATTCATGAACATTACCTAGTGCATGCACAGGAGTAGGAGGTTGCAAAGATGGTTTCTCAGAGGTAGAGATTCCTAAATCATCTTGCTCCAAACAGTCATAAATCGCCAATATTTTCTTGAATTTTGCCAGAGAAAGATTCCTAGCTCTAATCTCAGCTTCCACCCAAATAGGAGCAACATTGGGCTCTGACGATTTAGATTTTAGAGAGGAAGAGAGAGGGGTATTAACTAGTGGGGAAGGAGTAAAGTTTGCTGTCCCAGAAGCAGGGGTGGGTAATATACCTGTTGTATTATGTATAGAAGATAGAGGGGGTGGGGGGTGCACTAGAGGTGGATCTTGTCCAGACGTTCTTCCTAGATTTAGGATTCTTCCCAGTATTGTTACCTCCCCAACCTTTGCTACTTTTGAAAGGTTTCTTCATTGGATGCAAGCTCCTGGATGAGGAGGTATGAGTTGTTTGCTTAGGCCATGCAGAAGAAATATTCTGGGTGGGGGGGAAGAAGAACAAACGTCCCAGTTATGTCTAAATTTTATGGGGTAGACAGTTTTCCCATAAGTAAAGAACCTAGAGTCAGGGATGTCCTTTCTGGGGAGTATTTTGATCCTAACCCTAGCAAAACCCAAGAATTTCACCCTATCAATAGAGAGGTCGACCTCTAGAAGTTCTGCAAAATCTGAAAGCATTCTGTGAAAGACCTCTATACACCATAAGTGGTGCGGGATCCCTTCCAACCGGATCCAGATCCTCTCCTCCTTCAAGGTGAGGATCGCATTAGAACTGGGCATCCAGTGAATGAAGGAAGCTGAAAGTGACTGGAGGGAGGATCCGAAGAGACTGAAGGTTTCATTTTTAACTTTTGTAGATGGAAATTTCAGTAAGAACTTCCCAGGAGAAAAATCACTAACCTCTACCTTAACTTGAATAGGCCAATTATTTAGGATGTGCTGAGTAAGGATATCCCTAGTTAGATGGGAAGAATGATCAGTGATAATAGCACAGCATGAGAAATGCAGCGTAAGGTCACAGGTAGCATCTGAAGGTGGTATTACAATTGGGTTTTGAGGAGATAGTCCAGCCATAGGAGGGAGAGGAAGATTGTGTTCCTGAAAAAAATTACAAGTCGCCACTGAATGAGTAGGGGACTTACATTTATAACAGGAACCAAATAATTTACATTTATTTTTTGTGTGACCGTGAAGACCACATTTAAAACAACGGCCATTAGCGCGACAGAAACATACCAGAGGAGAGGAGGCTTTCCTCTTCTTCTCCACCAACGTCCACTCTGGGAAATCAGAAGTAACAGAGTGGTCTGAAGCAACGAAGCTTCTCTGCATTCTCTCAAGAAGAGAAGGAGAAAGTACGGCGGCAAAGCACGAGCCGCGGTAATAATTTCCAATCGAAGAGAAAGTTTGGTCAGGGTAAATCTCTACTGCAGAGATTTTTGACACCCGAAACGGCGAGGTATTAAAAACTTCGTGGGAAGGGGCGAAAATCACGCTCGCTGACGGCGAGGCCTCCTCAGGATTAATACCAGAAAAGACAGAAGGAGAGAATGAATCTGGCATGACAGACACGTTGTCTGTCACGTAGGGAAAAGAGGGCCCCACCAAATCAGCGGAAGCAGGAACTTTAGAGTTAATATCCAAATTAAAGTAGGTATTACCATTAATCCCAGGATTATAAAACCGATTAAACTTAATAACATCTATTAAATTAGGGGGAAGATACCAAGAGTAGCCCCACACGGAGCTCGAAACTGCAGGACGGACTGACAAGTCAAAGGAGCCTGACTTTTCAGTCTCGTTCAAACAGAAGCGAAAAGACTCGCCCCGACGACCCACCGGCGAGAGGAACTTCACCGGAGCAGCAGAGGAGAGAAGGGGGTCCGAACTATCAGGAAAAAAAGCTTCCAATCGAACAAATCCAGGGGAGCATGAAACATCCCGGGATCAATCCTCGGGTAAGTCAGCGTCCGAACGAAAACAGATAAAACAAATTCTCCAGCGAAGGAAGGAGAAATAGAATCGTAAATCTCGAAACCATGAGCATAGATAAAATCCGAACATAAAGAACAAGAGACTAAAGTATTCAACCAGTTCGAAAATAAAATCTTGCTAACGTATAAACAATCAACAATAATATCTACAATATGTCCAGAATAAAAACTAAAATATGAAACAACCCCATATTTAACAGTCAAAAGACCAGATCCGGACAAACAGAGGTCGTCTGAAATGGAACTATCCCTCAGAGAACAGGGGAGAGAAGGGAAGAAGTTTCTCAGATGGCTGGGGTCTGACCCCAGATCCGAGGGGCAAGAGATCTTTCCCCACCCAATGCCCCTGATCAGGGATCGTCAAGGCACGAGAAGGTCTAGATTTTACCAATCGACGATGTGCCTTGACAGGCAACGAGATCGGATAAAGGTCTTCCTCCTCAAGACTGACTTTGAACGTCGCCCAGTCAAAATCAGTGGCTTTTCTGAGCAGCTCGCGCGAGCAGAGGCTTTAGGGGGGGCGATTGCAGGAGTGGTGACCATAGAGTTTTCGACGGGTATTCGCCATCGTTGCTTTGTTTTCCATTTGTTACTGATGATAAACACAAATATTAAAAAATTGATCAAATGAAAAATAAATTTCGTTAATCTTTATTTCCTTTAATTTTCTTTTGACTGATGTTTTCTTTCTTCTCTCATTTTCTAAGTACAAATAGACAAAGTAAAATGTTTGAAAGTTGTGACGAAGAAAAAAGACATCAGACGCTCTCGCAGAGCTAACAAATACACAAATCTTTTTGGTAATAGATCTTACTAAGAAAAGGCCAACGGACAGTCCAATGCTAGTGTTATCTCGTGATGGTCCATTCCAATTTCAAAGACGAATGAGCAGTGGTAATACATAAGACTACATACCCTTGATTTGATATTTCCCAAAGCAGCCCAGATGCAAAGCAATTGAACAATGCAAATACGGTTGCTTATGGCGGCAACTGGACAAATGCTCCCAAATCAAGTGTCAGGTAATAGTACGGTAAAACGAATGATTGCGCCAAAGTGAGCCCTGAATTAGATTTGGGTTTAGTGTGCACCTTCCGTAATGACGTAATAATTGTTTTTCTTTGAAGGAAAAAAAGATTTGTCTTTTGTAAGGCAGGTGTCGCCTGAGAGGACGGCAACATCTTGTCTACAGAGCACTGGACGTGGACAGATATCTCAGAGGATGACGGCGACGACTTGTTTATTTGCTGCTGCTGCTGCATTTAGACCGTCCATTTTATTTGCTACTGCTACTGCATTTAGACCGTCCATTTTATTTGTTGCTGCTGCATCATTTGGAGTTGCCAATGGTCTACCGGTACCTGTAAACGGCCATGCTTGGGTCGTCCGGCCTAGCACGGGCTCGACACGGTCTGGGTCTTAAAAAAAATTTAGTCGGTCGGATCGGATCAGGATCGTCGTGGGCCGTGGACCGTGTTAGGCCTAAGGTCTAAGCCTACGAAGGTCCGTTTACTAGGTTCAATTTAGTTTGTGAAATCAGTCTGGGCCGAACCAAGTCGGACTGGCCTGTCAGTAAAAATTAAAAAAAAATATGAGGCACACATACTAGAGCACTAGTCTGGCGCACCATTCTGTAACGACTATAAAGCTGTTGACAACGGGCAACGACTAAATAATGTAGCCGTTTTCAACGACTATTTAGCTGTTGCATTAATTTTTATTTTTTAATCTCAACAACTATCACTCCATTTACCCTGTAAATACTCCCCTACAAGTCTACAACTTTCTCCTAACTTTCAAGTGAGGATTTTCAAGTGAAGATTTCACTGTTTGGCTTTGGATTCCGCCTCGTCTTCTACTCTTCAGTCTCCATGGGACGCCAGCTGAGCCAGCAACATCAAAATTTCAAAATCTTGATGTAAAATTTTTAAAAAAAATGTAAAACAAATGATGTAAATATCTTTTGTATTTTTTATGTAAAAAAATTGTTGTATTTCAAATATTTTTTATTAATAAAAAATATTCAGTTTAGGCCCAGTGGCCCAGCGCAACCCAACCCGGCCTGCCAGCCCGTACGCTCGGCCCACATACGGGCCATGGGCCGTGCCGGGCCCATGGTCTGCAGGAATCGGTCCGGTCGAACTGAGCTTTTCTTGGGCCGGGTCGACCCAACCTGACCCGTTTTTCAACTCTAGCCATGCTAATATAGGTTTTAAAAAAAATTTAAAAAGATAAATTATATTTTTCAACTTGATATCGTAAATATTTTTTTGTTACAACTTATTCTCTTTAACTATATTAAATTACAACGAACCACCTTTTTAAGTAAATAATGTGAAATTTTTACTTTATCTGATCGTTTTATTCTTTATAATTTATCATTTTATGGTTTAAATTATAATTTAGCACTCTCAACTATTCGAGTTTTCAATTTAGTATCTAATTTTTTTTTTGGTTATAACTTATCTTCTATATAGGCCTAGCAACGGGTCGAGTCTATTATACCTACACCCATATTTTTTTACAGGTTCATGTCTAAGTCTAGACTTGCAATCTAAAATCTAGACTGAAATCCCTTCAAATAATGAGTTTAGGTCCAAGTCTCAAGTTTGACGAGTCTGCTTCAAAACACACACTTTTTTACATCTTAATGTCACATTTTTCATCCTATTATTGGCAAATAAAATATTTTTTCACATAAACATGACATAATTTACTCAAAACTTTTTTTTAAGAAGATATGTTTTTAATTACAAATGGAAGAGTTACTCAACTTCACGTGCATCATCAACTTCATTTAATATGGTACTAAGATATTGTTCATTTACATCTTACTCTATAAAAAACCGAAAAATAAAGTTAAATAAGTAATAAACATATAATAATAAATTAAATGAAATGGGTTTTAACTTTTAACTTAAAATATAGTTAGGGTTTTTTTAATTTTAAGTATTATTATATATTTAAATATAATTACTATAATATAATTTACGTCCATGGGTCTAAGTATTTTTAAACCTAAATCCTATACACTAAACAAGCAGGTCTATCGGATCTAGGTCCATAGGTCTTATTTTTTGAACCTAGACACTAACTTCATAGGTCTAGACCCACGAGTCTCAAGTCTAAACTCGATCCATTACCAAGCTCGTCCGTCAAACATTGTCAATTATAATGAACCACCTTTTTCGATAAACAATGTTAAATCTTTGCTTTGTCTACTTGTTTTATCCTCAATTACAAATAACTTCCTTTTCAATCCTACAGAACTTAATCCGAGCGTTACTCCTACGAAACCTTTTCTTCCTCATCAACTCGATTCCAAATCTCAACCGCCAACATCCTTTCTAAGTGGATTAAGATCTTCATGCTTGATAACAATAGAAAAGAAACGTAAAATCTTCTTATGGTGTTGACGAGAGTCGAGATTGTCGATTTATCAATAAAAAAGAGAAAAAATGATTTGAGAAAAGAGAAAAGAAAACATTTTAGTGATAAGTTTGAGTTTAGGATTTATAACATAGAAAAAATGAATATGGAGAAGAAAAAGATAAAGAAGAATGAAATATTTGTCTAGAAGAAATATTATAAATATCATATGATCGTTTAAACTTGATGAAAGGATTTTATTGTTTAACGATAATAGTTGAAAGGAATAAGTTATAACAAAAAAAAAGAAGAAGTTTAGAATGTCAAATTAAAAAATATAAATAGTTGAAGAGGTAAATTGAAGAATATAAAAAGATAAATTTGTATGAAATAAACATTATAAAAGATTACATAATCCTTCAAACATGATGGAATCATTTTGTTATATAATAAAGATGATTGAGAGTGATAAATTGTAATGAAAATAATTAAGATACTTAACTAAAAAAAGATATAAATAAAAAAGATAAATTATAATAATAAAAAAGAGAGAGAAGAAAACGACGGTGAGGAGTGAGGAGAAATTAAAAGGAAGCTGATGTATCTTTATTGTTTAACGTTGTTGGAAGGCGACACGTTTTCTGTTGGGAAAAGAATGTGTTTCAGAGAAGGTGGGCGAACGCCATGTGCATGAGTGATTGTCTCACGGCGGGAGAGGTGCATGCATGCCATCGCAGAGAAATAAATATATACATCTGTCTGATTTTATTTAATTTGGAAAGCAAATATTTATTCATGCATTTCACACACAAAATGAGAGAGAACGAGAGATAGGTAGAATAATGTGTCAGATTATAAATAACCGGATTTATGCCTGCATTGCGGTGCCCTCGCCGCCCGCACGGAAGTGACAGGTCCACCGCACCGCACCAAATAATAATGGTCACACCACACCGCAGAAGAGAGAGGAGTAAAAGCAGCAGAAGGAACGTGATGTTCTGCAACCGAGGAGCAATCAGGGTACCTACCTCACCGTAGATTCCCAGTTTTCTTGATTAAGAATACGCCAATAGGACGTAGCTTTTATTAAATATGTATTATAAACAAAATGCCCTCCAAGTAAACAAAAAAGAAAAGAAAAGTTGGGGAGCTCGGAAAACGAATCGGACCGGCCCAAATCCGCCCGACCCAGCCCGGCCCGGCAAAAACACCCGCGGGCCGGTAAGCGAGCATTCGAGGGGTTAAAGGAAAGAAATTGATACGGTCGTGGTCTTCTCCTCCAGGAATATATAGGAATAGGAGAGTGGAGGTGAGAGTGAGAAGGCCAGCACATGAGATGATCAGAGCTGAGTCTGATTGATCTTGCAATACTCTATCCCCGATGGAGCTGAAGCTCGCTGCAGCTTCCACCTCCGCCTTCCGTTGGCCGCCGCCGCCGCACTCTCCTCCTCCTTCCTCCTGCCATGTCATCTGCTGGAAGGATCGTCGTCGTCCCTTCTTCGGAACAGGGATGGCGAGGTCGAGTTCCTTCGATAATCTCAGAAAGTACCATAGCACCGGTGCCAGCTCTGACCGTCTTCGTCCAATCCGCAGAACCACCGCTGCCGCCTTCTCGGATGCCTTCTTCGACGACGAACAAGTAGGATTCTTCCAGAAACTTGAGCATCTCGTTGCCGATGGCAACAGCAAGCTGAATTCCTCTTCCTTCTCCACCTCCTCCTCCACGAGCTGCTGCTCCGCGAAGAAAGCGTTCTCGTCGATGGTATTCATAATCCGGGAATTGCAGAGCTACACCCTGCAGCTGAGAGAGATCGTCTTCTACGAGGACCTTCAGGGGATCGTCGGCCGCGTCCACGCCGACATACACGCCTCCTTCTGCTGGCTCTTCCATCACATCTTCTCCTGCACCCCAACCCTCATGCTCTCCGTCATGCTCCTCCTCGCCAACTTCGCCGTCTACTCCATGGGGGCCCATCACAACCTCCTCGCCGTGGCCGACCGCGCCCATGCTTCTGCCGTTCACATCGTTGAGTCCCTACACAGTCACCCAACCACCGGCGACCGCGACGACCAGAACCACCACCAGCAGCAGAGGCCGTCGATTGAGACGTTCTCCGTTGGTCTGGGGAGGACCACGGCCTCTGTTGGGGGTGGAGGCGGCGGAGGGAGGAAGGTCAATCCCATCTCCTCCGGCGCCACGGATGACGGGAGGCCGCCGTCATCGTCGACGCACCTGCAGACCGGACAGATGCGATCGTTGGAAGAGGAGGCAAGGGCGTGGGAGAGGACAGTGGAGGAGGCAACGAGTATGACGGCGGAGACGAGGCACGAGGCGTTGATGGACCACGAAACCTTGCTCCGCTTCGTGTCGCCGATAACGGTGGAGATGGAGCCTGACGGCGAGTACTCGGAGATGGAGGCCATGTACAATGCGGCGGTGGAGGGCGATCCTCACAACCCTATCTTCCTCTCCAATTACGCACAGTTCCTCTACCAAGTCGTCCACGACCACCACAGGTATGATTGCGATCATTATGATCAGTTTAATCTTACCAATGAATAATAAACTAGTGCTTAATTAATTAATTATTAATTAATTAATTAATTTCAGAGCGGAGCAGTACTTCAAAAGAGCAGTGGAGGTGAAGCCGACGGACGCGGAGGCGTTGAGTCGGTACGCCAACTTCCTTTGGCTTGCGAAGAACGACCTCGAGGCGGCGGAGGAGACATACTTGGAGGCCATTGCTGCCGATCCTGGTAACACCTTCCATGCTGCCAACTACGCACACTTTCTCTGGAACACCGGCGGGGAAGATACGTGTTTTCCTCTCGAAGACGACGCCAGCAACAACGATTTCTTTGGAGATGCTTGATTTCATTTCCATATCAATTATTATTTGTTTAGGACATCGAAAAGAAGTGATAATGATCTGATCAGAGCCACATCCACGAGCAAGCACAAACCTTTCTAGCTTCCCCACCTCCTCTCGTCTCGTACATATTAGCAATAGTAATAGTAGTATTGTTATTACTAATTATTACATAATAAAATAATATTACCAATGAATATATATATGTACATATTTACAGTAAAAGTAAAGTGAGAAGGAGCCGAGCAGTGTACATACTGATCAGTTTTTTCGTAAATGGTAGTTACATAATGATCAGTTTTGCTTATTACGTACGTGAATAAAAAAAAAAATATTGGCCAGTAGTTTTATTTTTTCTTTTTAGTGAAATAAGATTAGCTTAATAGCTGCAGTGGGTTGAGAAGTTATCGCGAGAAAAGTCTGAGGGATTTCTGCCTAGCAATGTATATATAGAAGCCATAGAGGTTATCTCTCTTGAGGAGACCACCACCTTCTAAATCATTCCCCTGTTTTTTTTTTTTTTTTGCGTCAATTATTGTGGTTGTTGTTTACAATAATAACATGCTGTGTACATATGGTTGTTGTTTACAATAATAACATGGTGTGTACATACATATGTACATTCAACTCTACTGTGTTGCTGAAATATGATGACTCCCATCATTGTATCTCTCTTTGACCCCTAGATCATGTTAATGGTTTATTTTTATCTGCCTCTCATGCTAACTCTTCTAAGTCCTGGAATTTTACCCCATGTCATGTTTGAAAAAGAGAGAGCATCATGAGCAGAAATCGAATAGTAATTTCGTATTGGTAAGTGATAAACCCGCCATCCACAACTTAATAAGATCCCTACAACAAGCAACTAATATACTAATATATATATATATATATATATATATATTATAGTTCTAATGTATGTTCCCTCAACATTTAAAATCACTTTTATATCCAGTAAATCTGGTTTGTGGTTTTCTTTTTAAAATTCAAAATTCAAATGTATTACACCTCCTTCCAAAGTAAAATCTAAAAAATATTTAAATCAACTGCCCCTCCCCCCATCTTAAAAATCCTACACCCTATTTCTACACCCGCACTCCCTCAAACCGTCGCCGTCTCCCCTGGATGCGGCCGCCCTCTCCCCCGGACGCCTCCAATCGCAGCAGCAACACCAACGTCGCCCTCTCCTCTGGATGCCGTTGCCCTCTCCCTTGGATGCCGCGGCCGTCTCTCCTAGGTGCCGCTGCCATCTCCACCGAACGCGAGATCGCGTTCCTATCTGGGTCGGCAGACGCGAAGGGGAAGACGAGCTCCCATACCTCGTCCGTAAACGCCGCAAGCGTCGTCGTGGCCAGCGCCACCATCCAGATCCCCCGATCCGCCCGCTCCTGCCTCCGTCGTCCTCCTCTCCATGCCCCCCGACGACCTCTCCTCCTGCCCAAGCCATGGCGACGATTGAAACCTAGTTCCGGAGAGATTATTGGTGAGGGGTGTGGGAGTGGAGAGGAGAAGGAAACCAACCTCCACCAGCGCCGTCGACCTCGATCCCCCCCTCGAGCAGTGCATGAGCACCTTCCTCCCCGCCACCGCCCTGACCTCCTCGAAGTAATCGAACACGTCGTAGAGCACGGTCGTGATGTCCTGCCCGGGGGTGTCGACAAGCCACAGGGTTTTGCACTTGACATCGGGTCGGAAGAGCTCGGGAGACCCAACGCAGCTGAGGACGTGCGTGATACCGTGGCGGCGGAGGGAGTCGCGGTCTCGGGCGACGATGTCGCTTCTGAGGTAGAGGTGGTCCTCAACGTGGGAGCACTCGAGGTCGAAGAAGGCGAGCTGGCGGCGGCAGCAGGCGAAGTCGGGGAGGGCGGTGCAGGGGGGAGGCCAGTAATACTAATTTAGTTTTATTGTATCAATTTAGTTTTGTGTTACTGTTTGGAGTCTAAATCTGTAATACTAATTTAATTTTGTTGTAATAATTTAGTTTCGTGTTACTGTTTCGTAACTGTTTCATTTAGTATCAATGTTTTAATTTAATTTCGTGATACGATCTTATACAAAAAAAAAAGTTAAATTCACCATCATAACAACATCCGTAAAACATTATTTCTTACTAATTGAACCCATCAAAATTGTATTATAGAACAATAACGAAACATTGATACAAAAATACAAAATAATAACCGTACCAATAAGATATTTACAAATCAGCACAAAAACGTAATACTGTTTTGTATCATAACTATTTGCATTCAATTTAGTAATACAAACGAAAAATCAAATTATTTTAAATTCAGATCAATAATTACCACAGTTAATTGTAATTAAAAAATAAATGAAAAAAATTTCCCTCCAAAAAGAAACCACTAGTAGTATCATTTCAAAATAAGTGGTTTCAATAGAACCCATTAGATTAATATCTAACAGTTATGATACATCTTTCTTCAAAAAAGTTAATTTGATGAAGGATGCAACTGAATCGACTCTTATATATATATATATATTTATATATATATATATGATTACTGCTACTTTTGGATTAGGTTGGAAGTCGGACAATAGTTAACTTTTTACTAGGATCTAGGTTGGAAGTCGGCCATGCATCCACAAGTGCTACTAGTATGAACTTTTTACTTTTATATTAATTAATCACCCGTCCTCGTTTGTTTTCGGTACTCGGCTCCAGATCCAGTGGTAGTACCCTAACTGACAACTTCATTCTTACTTGGATCTGGGAATATATACCCAGTCTTGCGGGAAATTATCTCTTCTAATTAACAGCGTTTCTTGCTCATGTCATTATCATGTGAGTGAATGAGTGGTCCAATTACTTACACCAAGAGGTCATGTTATATTTAATCAAACATCAGCGGTATTGTCCATGTAATTATTGGTGAAGGACGCAATCGTCTTGGGGAGAGACAGTGCGTGTGAAGTAGAGAAAGGAGTTGGGCTAAAAAAATGTGATGTAATTGTCCATCTTCCTAGGTCGACGATCATGACGCCCGCCCGCACATAAATACTTTTGGCCTAGGACCGCACAATGCAACTCTTCCAGTACTCGATCGAGAAACGACGAATGGATGGAAGATTTAGATTTCACCGATAACCAGAACCATCGGTAATCGTGATGATTAATTAACCTCTTATTTTACTCTAGGTGGTAGACAGGTTGATAGATGATCCTTTTCGTATATATGTATATATGTAGAGCTTACAATGTTAGGGAGGGTGGCGCATCGACATGTACCGATGCTGTAACTTTCTTTCTGTGCCACAGGTAGGTAACTTATTTATAATGGAGTCGATCTGTATTGTATCGTCGTTATTTTTCTCAGCGGCCTTCCCATGTGTTTCTGTGCTTCTTCACAAATCGAAAGCTGCCAAAAAGCTTTCTTTCCACTTTCCAGCGTGCATGTGAGAGCCTCCAACAACCGTAGGTTACAGACACATCCATGTAAAGATGGAATTACTATGGTCCAATCGCAGCAGATTCGATACGATAGGAAAGGAAATTTATCTGCATTTTTTTTTTTATTTAAAAAAAAAACCACTTCTCACCCATAGATAGGAAATTTATCTGCTACTGCGGTCGGACCGTAACGTCTGCCCGTAGCAATACAAGAAAAGAAAAATAAACACTTCCTCTCATGTTTGTGAGGGGACCGTTGGATGGGAATAGAAATCCTACTGCATACACATGCATGTTTTAACAGTGCTTCCTTTCCCAATTCAGTGTTGCTAGAAGACACATTAATGCTGTTTGCTAGAAGACACTGCTCATGTGCGAGCAATGTGGGTCACACCGTACACTGGCTAGAGAAGAGTAAGAGAATCTGGATCTTTATGTGAATCTTAAACACCGGGTATCGTATCTATCTACTATGATTTATATGATCACAATCAAAAGAGATTCATGCATGCATGTGTCTAATCTCATAAAATCCTAAAATTTGGACTCACCATCAATTACTTGACAGAAGTGTGCAAGATAATAAACCCTAATGGACTAATCTTACCAATAATGCTGGGAAAAAAAAGAAGAAGGAATTTTATGCGTTAGTTGCATCAATTTTAAATTTCTTTTCATTTATCTTTATAGGTGTAAATTCATAATATATCTATTTAAACTATTTCTTTGTATTAGTTATCATTTCCTAACCCCACAAGTTGAATCTAGTAAGCAAGAAAGTTCATGTGCTGTACAAAAGGTGGAACAAAGCTCCTCACGTTATGACAATCAGAAGAAGTCAAATCCTTTGTCAGCATACAAGACCTTCAAGTTCTGTATGATCATTCTTAATTTTATGGTAAATTTAAGGATTATTTGCACATGTATCCCTAAAAACAATCAATCGTAGTTGTAAGTATATTCTATATTTACCACTAATTATACACTCGGAACTGTTTACATACATACCTCTACTGGTACCTGAGATGTATATGTTATATATTCAACGGCTAAGTCATCCTCGTGAAATTGCTATTTAATCCTCAATCAATAAGAAAAAATGTATTGATTTTTTGTATCTATCGACATCTGACAAGTGAGTAATGTACATGTATGCGTATTTTCCAGACTTACTACATCAAGGACACGATTGTTAAGGATGGAGGTGCATAATCCATTACACAAATGACGGAGAACCCTGCACAACGAAAATGTCTTCTGAATATAAACAGGAAATTATGGTCCGTAATGAAACACATCAATGCTTTGTTGTACAATTGCTTAGGCGCATCCCTAGAAAAAAGCACATGGCTGTGACTTTGATTATATACTACTCTCTCTCTCTCTCTCAATTTCATTTTCTCACAAAATGAACAAACACCTGCATATAATTAAAATGGTATTTAACCTGATGATTGAAGCTTTTAGAGGTTTCACACTTCAACCTACATTTGTATGTGACGACAATGTATAAAAATTGTTTAGTCAAAATGGCCGATGTGGACCAAAATGCATTAATAAGGCCTTTTTTTTATGGGTTCATTAAGACAAAGGCGAGAGGTCTAACCAGCCAGTAGCCTTAGAAATGCCAATAGCTACACTTGCTCTTTTGATCGCTTGGAAAACTAAGGAAAAAAGTATTATCTACTCCAAAAGCAGTTTAATTCGAAGTATCTAGTCTGTTACTCTACTTTTCAGCTCTATGTAGGTATTTGAGAACTCTGTTTTTTTTTTTTTTGTAATGGTAAGTAGTATTAGATATTTATTCCAAGGAAAAAATCTAAGGAAATCAAGAGTTCAGAATTCACAAAAATCACAGAAGGAGAATAAGGCAATGTTCTTGCCAATATTACAGACCAACGCCAGCAAAGTTGGGAATCAAGTTCAAAAATCAGAAAGAAACTAATGAAGCTATAGCCCCATGTCATCAACAGGAGCAGACTGATGAAGGTTGGTGTTAGTAGCAGGGTGAGAAGCATCTGGAGAAGCGGACCGGATTGCAGACGAAGCAACTTTCATAGAAGATAATGAATTCCTTAGATCCTCCTTCTCAAATCCTGATAAAAGAGCATCTGACCATAGATTCATTAGTCCAATGATATCCAAAATAATAAGATAAGAAGATTTAAAAGAACCACGAAAAATTCTGTTGTTTCTTTCTTTCCAGGTTACCTAGAAAATAACTTGGATCAAGACATACCAGCAGCAATTATTTAAATTAAACTTAAGTTCAGGTTTATGCTGAAATAAATAGCCCAAATTATAAAAGCCAGGATATAAATCTGAGACCATGAAGAACTGCCATATCTGAGAAACGTATGCACAGAACATAAATAAATGATTGTTAGATTCAACATTTAGGTTGCAAAAAATGCAGTTAGGAGACCCAACCCAGCCTCTTTTGGCCAGGTTCTCTTTAGTAAGATTCCTATTGTGAAGTACAAGTCAAGAAAATAGCTTAACCTTAAGCAGAACTCAAGTCTGCCATACCTGCTCAAATAGGTTGAATCTTAAACCATCATCATTCAGAATATTGTAACAAGAATTAACAGAGAATTTAGAAGAAGAGGTAAGGGTCCAGGAGATATCATTCCTCTCCACCCCCAATGGAGCTGAGAGGATAATATGTACCAGCGTGTTCAGTTAGGATTGCAAGATATTGCACTCATTTAACTGGACCTTAGAAAGATCAAACAGCTTATTAAAGTCAGACCCAGAGATCTCACAAATTTTTTTAACGGAAGCTTTCCTCCATCTACAAATAGAAAAGAGATGAGGGAACTGATACTTTAATTTATTGCCATTCCACCATATATGTTCCCAGAATAAGGTATCTTCCCCATTACCCAAGAAGTGAGAAGAGAAGCAGTTGACAGTACTAAAGCTGCTTTTGAGGATAAACCACAAAGGGGAGCAATAGTTAGTAGATGTATTTAAAATGGCCCCAGGCCAGGAAGAATGCAAGTATCTGACTTTCACTAAATCTTTCCACATGGCATGATTATCGTAAGAAAATAATTGCCAAGTAAGTTTAGATTTACGGGCTAAATTAAAATTTCTAAGATTAATAATCCTCCAACCATTTTGCTGCTTATTTCTGCAAATTAAGCTCCACTTAACTAAATACATCCCTTTCCCAATAGAAGGATCAGACTTCCTAAGGAAGTTGCTCCTGATCCTATCAATATCTTTTTCAACTTGCCTACCCATATGTAATACAGACATAAAGTATGTGGAGATGGCAGACAAGAATGAGTTAACCAATGTCAATCTGCCACCAAGAGAAAGAAAATGAGCTTTCCAGTGGGATAATTTAGAAGACAATTTCTCAACAACAGGGTGCCAGTCCCTGCGCGTGGCTTTCCTGTAACGAAGGGGTAAACCCAAGTATGTGAAAGGCAAGTCAGTTGACTTGCAGCCAAGAAGTTTGCAAGCATTAGCAATTGAGGCTTGATCAACCCCAATCCCAGTTAAGGAGGATTTAGAAAAATTAATTTTGAGCCCTGAACAGGATTGAAAGCAACATAGCATGCGCTTAATATTTACAATGTTATCAGCCCCATTAGCTAGGAATAATATAGTATCGTCCACATATTGGATGTTAAGAACATGAGATCCTCCATGCGGGAATTGAATACCTTGGATGAGATTGTGGCTTAATGCAAGCTGTAACATGTGGTTCAAGATATGAGTAACAATGATGAAGAGTA